>LGTU01001841.1:0-10987 GCA_001314425.1 Phytophthora pluvialis | reverse complement strand
CGAAGTCAACTTCGTCCACCAGGCTGTTCACGTACTTGTTGGTCGCTACAGAGTTGTCGTCGGCGCCCAGGTCCCCGTACACTGCGATGGTGAACGGACTCTGATCCCCACTGGCTCGCGCTGTCTTGAACGAGCTCACGTCACTCTGGAAATGTTTCTTGTCAGCATTTCCAACCTTGTAGAAGTACTTTGCGTTGGCCTTGAGCCCAGTCACAACTGCGTGGTAGCTGTAGAGCTCGTAGTCGTCGTCCTTGTAGTAGGACTTGGTCTCGATCTTGGCATTGGCCACCACCTTGAGCTTCTTCTTGGAGCGTCCCAGCCACACCGTCGGATCGCTGTCGAGAGCGAAAGTTGTCCATGAGATTGCCATGCCCGAGCCCGCGACTTCTCCAGCGAACGCCAAGTGGAGCTGCTGAGGCACCTGACTCGCGTTGCTCGTGGCGCTCACTCGGCACGCTTGGGAAGGTGTTAGGTCGCCAAACTCGTACTGCAGCGAGCACGAGTCTTCGGGCGTGCAACTCAACGAAGACCATTCGTACACGCACTTGGCGTCGTCCACGGCGCTACCAGACACGGTCGAGCTGTCGCCGTTGCTGAAAAAGTGCTTAACCTGGTCCACGATGCCATCTGACCTGGCCGAGACAGCCGAGCACAAGGCAGCAGCGAGTACCACGTGAACTCCCCGCATTGGTTGAAGCAATGTCGCTAGTCGCACGTCTCTGGTTGTTGGTCACGACGACGCAAAACCCGGAGTGGCAATGGCTGGCGCTCACCTTAGTGTCACTGCGCCCTGCAGTAGGGAAAATAAGGAGTGCTACGGTACCCACTATAGGTGCATGTTGCAGGCGAACTCACCATCCTTGAATTCATTCTCGATGTTACAACACGCGCGGGTCAATCTACTACTGTACAGTACAGTAACCGCCCTCACTTCCGGCACCCTGGTCCACCATTAATTTTGGGGGGCAAAAATTCGATAAAAGGATATCAAGTTTTGTAGGCTAAGTTCACATGTGCATTTCAGACCTCGACACTCGCGTCCTCTCCGCGGCAGCACTCTTCGTCCGCGTCCCATTCGTAGACGGANTGTTTCTGATGGTGTGCTTGCCTAAGCCCCAGTGCGACCAGCTTCAGCGGTTTGCGGTGCTTTCCGTCGTCGTAAGCCTCCCAGCTTAAGAGGCCAGCCTTGTGATCGATATCGCTGATAGTAATGCGAGCGGGGGTGCGAGGCAGCGAGAACGTAGCTTTTGCTCAAGCGGCTAGCTCCCCTTGCGTCATGCTTGGACACCTCATGGACTGGGCGATGGTCTTCTTCTTCGCTCGATGGTCATCCAATGCCCCGCTGTCTACATGATCTTCCTGGTGTCAGCGATACTTGCGAAATGCCGAGGTCCAGGTCATTTTCCCGCTTTCGAGTTTGAATGTAAGCGAACCCTCTATAAAGCCATAAACCAAAACTATCAGTTTTTCTCGGGTATCGGGAGAGCACGCGTTGGTTTGAAAGCTCATAGTGTAATCATAGTGTAATCATGCCCTCTCGGGCCCTGGATAGGCAAAGAAGCTACGATTTATGTTTGGAGGCGACTCCAACCCACGTGTCCACGGGCATACGAGTGGAAAAGGACTGTCGAATCGTTTAACCCGTTATTCGCACCAACAAGTACATTTGGCTCCAGTGGCCTCCAAAAAGGCAACGCAGGACGGTCAGGTTACAGGGTAATCTTACCTCTCTTGCGTACTCAAATTCAACGGCATTGTGGACAACGGTAGTGTTGAAGCTTATTCCACACCTGTCTAGGCAATACTCTGATACTGTCCATAACGTGCAGGAAATAGCAGTCCGTCTGTGGTCCGAATTCCCCGGAGCAACCCAACACGATGAGATGATTATACGAATTGAGTCAATTATTGACTGCATGAAAAAGCTAAATGTCATTGTGAAGTTAAGGCTTGCCTCCGCGTGACCCAGAAATACACATGTCCGTCTGATGAAAGTTGGCGATGCAGCGCGACTTCGAGGCTAGTGCAGTGAGAGGAGGGTGTGTCCTTACTGCGGACGCCAGCCATTCTTGTACGATCGGAATGCCGTCACGAGACTCATGAACTTCTGGTCAAGTGCTCCATTGACATCGACGCCCAGGTTTTCGGCTACGGAAGTGAGGGCGGTTACTGTATGTATAACTTGTACTGTAATACATGTACTTCGAAGTATGACTTTCCAATATGTTGTCTATTCTGAGCAGAGAAAGTATGTTTTTGCAACGAGATAATTATTACTTAACTTTGTTTTACTGATCAGGTTTAGTAATAAAAGTCCGATTACCCCCGTAGCCAGGCCAGCATTTAAGATGCGAATTCATACCTCTTTGGACATTTTCCCTTTTCGGAGACGGCGACTGCCTCCGGTTGAGGAAAGGGCTCAACCTTGTCGTGATCGACGGTCGCAGTAGCACAAGCAGCCAGAGCCGCAAGGAGTGTCGCGGCGAGAGCTCATCACGACCCGGAGAAAGAGAAAATGGGTTTTGAGTGGCGCGTGGCGCTGGCTTGAGCTGTACTGAAGTAATACCGATGAAAATTGCACCGTTAGCATCTGCCACTTTGTCTAAGATGCAGGATTAGAAGTCCGCTTTCTGGCAAAATTACTGAAAAGCATAATAAAAAATTGTTTCTGAAGCAACAGCTGTTATAATAGTCTTCAGACCGAACTATTTACAACATACATGTAGATGACATTACCGGCGCTGCGGAAGATTTCTGAGCGCTTTAGCGTCTCAGAGTTGTTTGGGAGTATCAAAACTGCCTTCATTAGACTACTTTACTTCACAGTTTGGCTTTGACTGTGACTGGCTAACGACTCCTTAATGATAGAAAACTCATCGAACACGGTGCCGGTGGCAGCCTCGACCATCGTGATCGTCAAGTTCGTCGGGGTCACGGACAATGTGGTGATGCCATAGTGTTCGTTATCCAGCAGGGCCAACCATTTGGGGGACGGAGGGTTCTTGAATTGGTACAGACCTTCCGAGTTGCCAGCAATACCCGCGATCACATGGACGGGTGCCTTCGGGTTCGTGTACGTCTTGCCGTCCTTCGACACACCCGTCATGATCGCCTTGCTGTTTGCCGTCGGGTAGTGGCGCTCGTACGCGTGCACGTGGCCCTGGTACACCAGATCCACCTTGTACTTGATGAGCAACTTCTCGAACGCCTTCTGCACCTTCAGCGACTCGTAGTCGTCGTTCGGCACGCCGTTGGCGTCACATGAACGCAAAGTGTACAGGGGCCGGTGCATGCAAACAACGACCCAAGGCACGTTGGCGCGGTTGGCGTGGGCCGCCTTCAGATCGGCTTCGAGCCAGGCCAACTGGTTACCGAAGTTGCCGTACGTACGTTTCGTGTAGTACATATTGCTCGGTGCGTTCGGGAAGTCCGTCTCGGACGAGATGGTCGTGAAGTGCACCGAGGCGTACTCGAACGAGTACCACATGTTTAAGACCCCGCCGCTCTCGGCTGAAGGCATCCGGAAGCGAGCGTTGAAGGCGGTGTAGTTGCCGAGCTGGTCCTTCTTGCTGTCGGATAGCAGACAGGTAGGCGAGTGGCACTCCGCTTCATGGTTGCCCACCACCACCATGTACGCCGTGCGTCGCATCACGTTGGTGAGCGAGTTCATGAACTTGTTCCAGATCTCCTCGTAGAAGAAGCCGAACGCCGTCTTGGCGTTCAGGAAGTCGTTGTCCGCGTACGAGATGTCCCCCAGGTGGTAGATGAAGTCCACCTTGCTGGCTAGGGTGTTCACGTACTTGTTGGATGCGACGGAGTTCGCTTCGGTGCCCATATCGCCATACACCGCTACGACAAACGGGCTCTCGTCGCCACTGGCTCGCGCCGTCTTGAACGAGCTCACTGCACTCTGAAGCTTCTTGTTCGTGGCGCTGCCCACCTTGTAGAAGTATTCCGTGTTCGGCTCAAGTCCGCTCACGACGGCGTGGTAGTTGTACAGCTCGTACTTGTCGTCCTTGTAGTACGACTTCGTGTCGATCTTGGCGTCCTTCGCCTGCGCCAGCTTGGCCTCGCTCGTACCGATCCACACCGCGGGGGACTTCTCCAGCGCAAACGAAGCCCAGGAGATGGCCATGCCCGTGCCGGCCTCCTCCCCGGCGAAGGCCAAGTGGAACTGCTGCGGCACCTGCGTGTGGTCGCCGGAGTCGCTGAGGCGGCAGGCCTGGGACGGCGTCACGTCGCCGAACTGGTACTGAATCGAGCACTTGTCTTCGGGCTGGCAACTCAACGAGGACCACTCGTACACGCAGGTGCGGTCGTCCGTGTTGGTCTGGTTGGCCTGGTTGGCGGTGCTGCCGGAGCCCGTCGCGTCGTCGCCATTGAAGAAACTCTTGATCAAGGAAAAGCTCAAGGCGGCGGACTTGGCCGTCGCGACGGAGCACAAGGCGCTCGCGATGACCGCGAGTTTGACGGCAACCATCGTTCGGCGAGTTTCGTTTCGTAGTCGACCACCTGGTGTCGTCGGCAATAGCTGGCAAAAGGGCGAATGTCGGTCCTTCGTTGTTCGGAGAGACACATGATGATGCTGCTTATTTGCTTGCGGCGCACGCCGCTCCCATCCAAGAAGCGATCCCCGCAGTTTCCACGCTCTCCCCTTTCCTCGGTTGATTAAGCGCGGACTTCTCGCGTTAGAAATGCAGGGCGAGCAGGCCAACAGGATGGAGCGCGTTGAACCGGGAGAGGCCTGCGGTCCTCAACTCCAAGCCAACGGCAGGGGATACTTTGGCCAAGTGAATGGAGTTCAGCCTCCAAATGGACCGACTCTTTGCTGTTCGCTTAATCTCTGTACGACCAGCCGGTTGCCGTCACACCGTCTGGACCAAGCTATCGGACCAAAATTCGCTTCGGGATGGAAGAATTGAGCTCGAATTTGGCTGGGAAGGCGAGGAATTCTGCTGCTTTCTACCTAAACTCGGCAAACACGACGAATCTTCGATCCTCGGTGTCTGGAGATAGACTTGGTGGCGACGCATCACCTGGTAAATTCTCGATAATAGTAGTAATCGAACAGAGCTCAGTTTGCTTGCTTCGTTTCGTTGTGGTGGTCCGATTCTCTGGTGCCGGTGACACTAGGTATACTGGTACATAACTTTTAAAAGTGGGGTCACTGAGAAAGGGTAAGCATTCAGGCTGGCATGCATCGTAGTTAGGGATCTGTCAGTTTGTTTGGGGAATCAAATCCAATCGAAAATAACGATTTTTATCAGATTCAAATGGCAAAAATTGTTTTCTAACAATTGGAAATGACACCAAGTTGAAGTTCATGAAACGCTACGAATGCANAGAACGATTTTTATCAGATTCAAGTGGCAAAAAATATTTTCTAACAATTGGAAATGACACCAAGTTGAAGTTCATGAAACGCTAAGAATGCAATCACTACCTACGAAAGCATACAGACGAGGTGTTTACTTACTCGATACAGCTAGGAAATAGTAGTTCGTCCGGAAGACACCAAGGGGTTGGGAGCAGGGATATCGCGGCTGACAGAGCCTGTCCCTCCGCAGTTTGGCGAACGCGAGATGATGCAGGCGGCGCACAGTGCCGTCCAATCCTGCGACCCACATGTTGCTACCCTCCTTGCTCAACTGCATGGCCGAGTCGTCGTGCTTCCTGCACCTCTTGATGCTCTCGACCAGTAGTAGTTGCGTGGGTGGAAGGACTGGTGGACCGCCTCGACGTGCACCAGCACGTTCCTATCCGTGATGCCCAGTTGCGGCAGCGTTTTCTTGCCCATGTGAAGCAGGATGAACTCGTTGAGATGCCCCCCCCCGGCGATCTCGCCGCTCGCCGTCACGCCCTCCAATGGACATGTCTCCAGTTGACATGTCGAGACTCTATCACTGCCCTCGTTCTTGATAGCAAACTGATAATATCTGATCGTATCTAACCGTAAAAAATGGTATCTGATATTTGTATCAGTTTGATTCGTCAAAATCTGAAAAAGATAATTCCATACTCTCGGGGAAACAATACACTTTTGAAGTTGAAGTGCGATGGTGTGCCTGGCACATCACTCTGCGGATGGTGATATCCGTGCCACGTTGACAGTGTGAGTATGGATATTGTGAGGCTGGTTGGTTCGCCTTCCGATCACGGACTTCAGTCACTCGATCCTGAGATTTATCTCCCCCGGCTCGCAATTCTTGAGCTATCTCGGCTGTTTGGAACCTGCACCCTTGGCTGTTGCCCCGCCGATCTCTCTCGTGCTCATGCAATGGCTATCAAAGCTGAAGGACCTCCATGATCTGAGGCGCACATCCCTTTGACGACACCATTTAGCGTTTTGTAGTCTACAAATTGTAGCACACAAGCGGACCTCCAGCTGGTTTGGCAGCACGTAACGGATACCAAGACGGACGAGCTTTGCGCATTTGCCGTTCGCGAACGAGCTCCGCTCTCTGGGCTAGGGCGTGCCTGGTTCTCCGCGATCCAGACTCCACCTCAAAGCTGAAGTGAGCTCATTCCCAAATCCACCTTTCACCGTTCACAACTACAAGAGAGACACCAACTACCACCAAAATAATGAAGTTTTTCCCGACTGTCACGCTCCTCGCCATCGCCGCCCAGTGCGCGGAAGCCCGCCAAATGCTCCGCTCCGGCTCCACCACGGCGGTTAACTTCTCGAAGCTGGGTGAATCGGGCTCTGGTGCTGTCGGCTCCAAGAAACACCAGCCGCGCGACGGCTCGTGGGATGGCAAAATGCCCGACGGCAGTTGGGGAGGTCACCACCCGATGGGCTCCTTCGACGGCAGCTGGGGCGGCTTTGACGGCCCTCCCCCCCCGATGGGATCGTTCGATGGCAGCTTTGACGGCCACCACAAGTGGGCTGGCTCCTTCGACGGCAGCTTCCCTGGTCCGCACGGCAAGTGGCCTGGTTCCTTCGACGGTAGCTTCAAGGGCCACGGTAAGGACATTCCGTTCCCTGGCAAGGGCAAAGGCAAGGGTAAGATGAAGGCCAGCAGTTCGGACGCCTCGGAAGAAACTGGGAAGCAGACGACGCAGCAGGAAAACGCTTCGAGCTCGGACTAAACTAGTCCTGACCAAGCCTCAGACGCGAGTTCCTCGTCTACTTTAGCTGTACTGTGCGTTCACTCACCGTCGCATCAAATTTGATTTCGAAGTGACAAACCAATACATCAATTGCTTAGCTCTGTCGATCAAAGCCACCGAAAGGTTTTAGAATGATGACACGTTTTTCTTTGCTGGGGTCTCTGAACAAAATACGCTACTAGGACTACACGAACACATCAGTAATGGTGTTTGATGGCGAAAACTCGGCGCTGAAGATCGCCAACTTTGACGACAACATTTGGCCGGTCTGCGTTGGCTTCGCGACGCCGTAGCGACTACTTACTGTGCAGGCTCTCCGTCGCGCAAGGGCTGGCGCCCCCCTCCGTTTCTCCCGACAATAACAACAGTACCCGTCGCACTTCCGTCTCGCAGTCGACGTGCAGCTGCTCCGCTTGCTGGCAAATTCGCAGGGATCTCAGCCACACCATTATGGGTGGAAACGGGCGGGGTTGTCGGGTTAGTGAGAGTTGAGAAGCCGATAGCTCGGTGGCTGTTGGACCGCACGAAGTCGAGTTGGGCAGCCGAATACGAGCACTGCAGAGCGACGACCAGGAGGACGAGTGTCGAGACGGCCTTCATATTGTGAGAGGGGTGAGTGACTGGGGAGTGTTGGGGGTCTTCTTGATCGAGGGACGTAAATTGGTGAATGATTTTTGCATCAAGGAGCACAAAAATATTGGAACGAATCCACGCCAAAAGTCTCACAGGTGGATGGTGCGTCGCCAACAGACTGCTATTTCGTGTGGCTCGCTACGCAGTAGCCTACGATCAAATGCATAAGACCTCACGAGTGTCATATGCGCCGCGAGTCTTTCTGCATACGAACCAGCTAAAAGTTGGTACGGGCGTCAATTGGCGATGACATCCACAAAACAAGAACTGTTCGTAAGAAACGGAAATGCTTTTTGTTTTTACGGCACTTGTACTCATGAAACGTTCGGCTTGAAGTCCGTTCCTGATGGGACTTCGGAGACACAACCACTCCCTCACTTCGAAGCCGCCTGCGTAGTGGCAGCATGTGTGCCCGATCCCGTGGTCGCAGTGGTGGATGACAGCAGACTGTCGCCAGTCGAGGACCCGGTAGCAGTGTCCACGAGACTCGAGATACTGCTGATGCCGGTGCCGGTGCTTCCAGTCGGTAGATTCAACGAAGAGAGACCACTCGTGATCGACGACAAGTCGCTGAGGGACGACAGACTATTGCCGCCAGTAAGGGAACTTAGACCAGCAAGGCCACTGCCGGTCGTTAGCGAGGATAGGGAGTCCGTACTGGGCAAGCCCCGCTGCTGGTCGGCAATAGGTTGGTGATCGAGGAGAGGGCCGACGTGGCGTCACCGGCCGTCGAGCCCGTGAGGGTAGAAAAGTCGAGGCCCGAGGCGCCCGTCCGCAGCAGCTTACGTTCCGGGGCAGCTTGCGTACAGTGAACAGCCGCTGCGAGAAGTACGATGGTCGAGAAAAGCTGCATGTTGCGAAAGCTGCGGTGGGGCTGGCTGTGTGCGGTCGACTAGGCAAATGGGATTGTGACTAGAAGCAGCATGGCGATCTTATCGGAGAACTCCCCACTGGCGAAAGATACGGATGGCGCTCACAGTGAGCATCGCGACGGACCGCCCCACGAACTACCGCATGGAAGTGTGAAGAATGTGAAGCTTTAGCAGACGGTAGTAGCTGTTTGTGGCCTTCGTGATAGCTGAATGGGGACTCCGGTACTGGTGGAGTCGATAAGATCTTACGCCAGTCGTGGATAGTTCACGACAGTGTGACAGGTAGATTACTGGCCAGCTTCAGATCCCAGCCAAGCCGGCGCGCTACGTTTGGTCAACTGTCTGCGCCGCAATGGGAGTCATCGCCACAAATCGCCACCTTCCGTTATGGTGAGCACTACTAGGGAAGACCGCCTAAGCAGTGGAATACCTTCGTAAGGTAACGACTTCCTCCTGCACAGGCGCAGTGTTGGTGCACTGGAGACCACCTTTCGTGCTGTGGCACCAGGTAGACGGATAAGCTGACTAGGAACAACCAATCAACATGGAAAACGGATTTAACGAGCTACACAGAAAAGCTACTCGACCGAGTGCTGGGTCGGCTTCACATTTGGCTTGGGTGCTTTCTTCGGACTGGTCTTCAATTTGCTCTTTTTGGAGCTCTTCTTCGGACTTGACTTCTTGATTTTCTTCGTGTTCGGCTGCGGGGTCCGATGGGGGTTATTGGGGGGGTTTCAACGTCCGATCCTCGGACTGGACGCCCGACGTTTTGGTCGAGCCAGACATATAGGTCTGCTTGCCACCACTGGTGGACGTCGACGGGAGACCTAGTCCGTCAGTAAGGCCTGAGGCGCTGTCGGTAACGCCCGGAATGCCTTTGGCCACGCCTCCCGTGCCGCTGGTCGGCAGCGACGGCAACTTACCGCCCTTCGTTGCGCCGTTAGTGATCGAGCCCAGACCACTGCCACCAGTGAGCGATTGCAGACCGCTGCGTCCGGCTATCGTCGTCAGATCGGTCGATGCGATGTTCTTGGCAACGCCGCTACTGCCCTGGCCGATGGGTAGCGAGTCGGTGCTCGGCAGGATGCCGCTCTTGGCGACGGAGTCAACGCCAGGCACTACCGCGGCTGACCCGTGCTTCTGGGTAGTCGAGTCCGCTGTGACGTCTGTCAGGCTCGCAAGGTCGGAGAAGCCGATTGGGTTGTCGTAGCCGGATCACAGCAGCTTTCGTTCGGGGGACGCGAGGGTGCAGTGGGCCGCAAGGGTCATGAACGCGAGGGTCGACAAAAGCTTCATGGTGTCTAAACGTTGTGAAGTGGGTGTCCGGTCGGAGTCTAAACCGGAAATGAGGACTACGCGCTGCGAGAGCAGCGTCAAGCGCGCTGGGAAGGGACCTCGGTCGACGTGCTGACTCCTACGAGGGGGTCTCTACCACGCGCGCTTCACATCTGCCACGCAAGATGAAGAACCACCACCTGGTGCTGGTACGGGAAGCTTTGGGAGACTTGTGTGTCTTCCATCCAGGCCCGTTTCACTGTTCGTAGGCACCATGTTAACCCCTGGACAATGTCCAGCTGCGGGGTATTTACCGGTAGTGGATGATTGCTTGCGTTGCGTAACAACGTAGTAGTAGTAATGGTGTCTATTTAACCTTAGTTCATAGATCCCTGGAATTTTTCTAACCACTTTACGATGTGGGGTTTCTGTTTTCGTTCTTCTTCCTGAGGTGATGGAATGGTTTCTTGCGCTGTTATCTCGATGTATTCGAAGCTGTCCAGCATTTGCCGCATATACATCCCTTGCACCTTCGTCTCCGGCCTTTTGAAGTCCCTAAGGGCTGTCGTCCGCAGTTGCCTTCCCTATTTCCTGTTTACTACGTCCTGTGGTGATAACTTCCGCCCGAAAAATGACTCCATTGCGTTGCATCCACAGCGCCGCCGTCGCAATACTACAGTATGCCCACTAAATTCGTTGAGCTGCTGGCCGGTGATGCTTGGTGAACTCCCCATTGATCTCGATGCAATATGCCCGTAGCCGACGGCTTACTTCCGGCGAATGTCGTGCTGCAACCAAGTCACGGTACTCAACGATCTGTCCTGGAAACGCAGCTATTCCAGTCCAATGTTCTATCAGTTGTCTCCATACTGCTTGTGCCCTTGGGCATTCCCAGAAGATATGCTCGAGCGTTTCCTTAGCTGACTGGCAATTTGTCGTCAGTCTGCAGTGAGCCCCTTCCTCGCGTCCTTTGTGATACAACTGGAGCTGCCCCAGTGATATTCAGTACGCAGTCCATGTGCTTGCGTTGCGTAACAACGTCGGCAATAGTCCTCTGCCGGTGCTTCGTCAACAAGTGGGGGCGGATTGTGTGG
>LGTU01001835.1:0-13772 GCA_001314425.1 Phytophthora pluvialis | reverse complement strand
TCATGCACGAGCGCTTTGATCTACGTAGGGTGGCACTTTTCTAAATCCGGCAGTACAATGTAGTATTTTGCCGCGCCCTATCACTCTACTAGTACTATTCAGTATATTAATTGTACGAACATTTTTTGGGAATTAATAGTTATTATATAGATTGCACCAGTACTATCACACTACATCGCACTATTCAGGGTCGCCAAACGTCGGGTCTGGGCTACCTCAGACCTGCTGTCAATCCCTGGTTACAGCGAAGAAATCCTAAGTGCCGCTGCAAGCATGCATGATGGCAAAGACTATTAATCACATGAACTAAACCAGGGAAATGTAAACTGGCGAGCATAAGGAAATGCATAGGATCCATTCATCGTAACCAGGCTGTATTACTGCATCTGGACAATGCTTAGCTAAAGCCAACGCATAGGATGCCTAGCTAAAGCCAACGGATAGATGCCCTTAGGCATCGGTATTTTTTTTAAATTTGAAGAAGAACAGTGCGCCTTGAGGACTTGCCCTTTCANTACGCAAGTACTTCGCGCGCAAGCCAGCAGCGCTCGAGGGCGGCTGATTCTGCTAGATGCGCGGCGACCGCATCCCCAAGCTCGGTGTGTGCGTGCGCGCTGCTGCAAGGTAGAGTTGCTAGACGGCCGTCTACATGTATCTGTGTTTGGGTTTATACGCGTCCTCCATTATTTTTACAAGTGGTCAGGTATTTGTCTAGGCCACTCGAGCTACATTTAAATCCAAAATGTCGCTCGAGCAGCTTAGATAAATTAACTATCGCATGAAAAATAGTATACTGGTAACTATTACATCATAGAGGCATTTTATCATAATCTTCAACGGATGGGTCAACCGCCACGAAAGGGTACAGTGGCTTCTCCTCCAAAGATGATTATAATTATTTTACCGAGATATTAGGGATGCAAGAATTCTTACCTCGTTACAATCCTTGGTAGACTCTGGATATAAAATCCAGAGAATTTACAATGCTACCTACTAAATCAGATGCATATGTATATCTCTTTTAACGGGATATTGATATAACGGCCTAGAGCTAACCCCCTTTTGTGGCCAACCAGATACTCATACTCTGATTTCAGATATATTGTCAAATGTGGTTCCGCATTCAAAATAAGAGGATTCTGCGGCTTCAAACAGCAAGGCACGACGCCGACATGATATCGCTAGCGGAACCACCACCACCACTCTATGTGCAGCATTACGCTTGCTGCGGTACGCCAGCACCCGAGATCCGGTGTTGAAACGACGCCACCGGGCACACCTGCAAGTTGCAGGCCCTAACAAGCCTGCAGCAACTTTCTCCGGCCCGTTCCACGCCAACGTCGCCGCGGACACATCCAACACACCCACCACGCTGCCGCCAGCACGCTCCTGCACATCGGTGTACTCGCCGTCGAACACCAAGCCGCGCATCGAATCTCCCACATCGCGTCCGTGAACTTCGACGTCCACGGACCAGTACTCCGATCACACCGCTGCGCTGTCGAGTGACTCACCGAACACGTCCAAGTCGCCCATCGACACTAGCGCCGCCTCGTCCTCCGTGCTCTCCACCATGATCAGCTGCAACATCGCCGACGATACCAGAGACCGAGGGTCCGGAATGCTCCGAACCACGTGCGATACCTCCACCACCACAGACCGAGAAGACACGGAGTCCACCAGCGTCACGTTCGTCGACACTGTCATGGTCTGTGACTTGGACGTGCACGGCGCGAGAACCACCTTGGCCGTCCTCAACCAGCTAACGTTGCTCGACTGCAACTTGCCGGATACTTACCACTCGCGACCACTCTCCACGCGGTGCAGCAACGCGAAGTCGCTACAACGAGGAAGCGCCATGCTCACGCTCTGCTGCAGAGCCTCTGCACGTCCAGTCGAGTGCCAGTCAGCAGGCAGACACACGATCTAACACCAGCGGGACCACCTGCTCGGCGGCATCGACACCGTCTCGATCGCGGACACCATGGTTCACAGCTCCGCAGACAGGTCCAAGGCGCGACGCCGACATGAGATTGCCAGCGGACCCGCCATCTCCACATTGTATACATCATTGTGCTCGTTGCGGTACACCATTATCAGAGACCTGGTGTATGTACGAAGTCGTAGGTTGTTTGCTAACCACTCAGATACGCCCACGTCGCATTGATGAGTTGTTCGTTGAAGTTACGGTTGATGACGACGTCGATTTGATCGATCCGATCAGATCTGTACCTCGACGCGGTCACCTTCGGGTCCCAAGGATTGCTGTGGCAAGAGATCGTCTTCATGCTCATTTTGCTTCTTTCCTTCTACCAGCAACACACATCTTCACTTCAAGCGGTATCAATGGAGGACCAAGATAAATCGAGTACAAACGCTTCCTCTAGTGAAGCAAGGCAAAGTCATGGCCAGAGACGCTCCGACATCTGGATCTACATCCGCACGAACAGGGACGGCACCTTTACTTGCTTGCTGTGAGCTGCTGACTCGGCTCCAGATTGGAACAGTTGTGCTCACTCCACATTTCGTCGTCATTTAAAGAGGTGGCACAAAGAAGAATATGGTGGAGGAGATGATGATGCTTCAGAGGACGTCAGGGGCGCTCGACAGACAGATTTACTTGCGTTTGGCTTCGAGAGGTATGTGAGGCAGCGAACATTGACAAGCCGGCCGCAGACTCCGCGCTCGTGGCCTTGATCATAGCGAACGCGCTCCCGCTGAGCCTGGTTGAGGGCCGTTCCTAACGGGATCAGGTGCGGGGCATGATCCGAAATGCTGAATGGTGATTGGTTGCAAAAAATACACATGTTCCCTCTGTCATGACCCGATGATCCCAAACTTGGCTCACAACCTAGTCTTGGATCACCGGATCACTGGTGCAATCAGCCAGAATGAAGGTATTCAAGGTCGCCTTGCTCGTCGCCGGAGTTACCACGGCTCGGCAGCACAAAGCTCGACGTGCTAAGGTCGTTCCTCGAGCGCGCCTGGAATGGGTGCGGCACCGTGAGAGACTGCTACTCGAGGGGCAGTTCAAGAGCTACTATCGAATGAGTGCGGATGCATTTGATGTGTTGCTGCACCTGTTGACGCCGGCTTTGAAACGTGTTGACATCAAGTCACAGAACAGATCGGGTACAAAGCCAATCGAGGTCGTGAATATGGTTCAAATGACAATTTCGTGGCTTGCTGGCGGATCATTTCATACCGTGCGCGTGTTTGCCGGTGTGAGTAAATCAGCGTTCTATGACATCGTAGTGGAAATGATGAACGCTATCTGTGATCACGAGCATTTTCGTATACCTGCGCCTGTCAACGACCCTGCGGATATGAAAGCCGCAGCAAACGCGTTCGCTTCCATAAGCTCCAACAACATTTTAACTGGGTGTATTGGTTGCATTGACGGCTGTCTGTCTAACATTCGAGCACCTAGTTCTAAAGAAGTTCCCGATGTTTCGGCTTTCTTCTCTGGTCACTATCTTACGTATGGAATAAATGTCCAAGCGCTCTGTGACGCATCTTGTAGATTTATAGGGTACTGCTTCAATTCCCTGGGCAAAATTTCAGACAGTGTTGCGTTCAGCAAGTGGAAACTGAGTGAAGACATCTCAAATCTTCCGTTCGGCTATTACATAATTGGTGACAACGCGTACATACTGGCCTCAACTATGCTGACGCCATTCATTAAGCCAGAAATGAAGACCCCCGCTCACTCTGACTACAATTTCTATGTCTCGCAGTTGCGCATTAGGATTGAAATGGCGTTTGGATTGTTAGTTAATAAGTGGCGTATTTTCCAGCGATCTCTGAATGTAGACTGGTCTCGTGATCAAGATATGGATGAAGCTGCACAACTACTGTATTGGTGACCGTATTCAGACTTCAGTTGGGTCTGCTAGTACTGCCACTGCCTCACAAGAGTTCAATTCTGTAGCAAGTTGCAACTTCCAAGCTACTACATCTACAGAGAATTCCGTCCCTGACATCAAGGTGAAGAATGGGCATCTGATGCGGCATGTAGTGATGGAGCATGTACAAGACTATAACATGTCACGACAGTAATATCTCTCACCAGCAGCTATCTGTTTATTTTTTTCCAATACTACCCTTCAATCATATCGGCCTCGAGCTTGTCTGCCACCTCTTGTCCTGCTGATATGCGGCTCATCAAACGATTTTTTTCTTCCATATGTCGATCTATCTGCATCCCGCTAGCATTGCGACTGTGGATTTGCTCCTCTACCACTGCAAGTGCACGTCGGTGGCGAACAAGAATGCTGTCGATAGTAGCTAGCTTCTCAGCTTTATGGTCGCGCTCGATGCGCTCGCGCTGGACGCGTGCAAGAGCTGTCTTTTCAGCAATCAGATCACTCTTCGTAGTTGTGTCTGCTTCAGTCAACTTGGTGAGCACCTCTGTTAGATGGATAACCGGGTCCACGAGCTTTTGGCGTTTTCGATTGTTCTTTTTGGTCGCGCTTTTGTCTCCGCCTTCCTTGGTGGAGTCGTCTTCGTCTGCTTCATACACACAAGCGGCCCAAAATTCACGTCCTGCACCGCGATGTTCACACCAGAGATGCAGGTAAATGACGGATTTGTCACCGCGACAGTAGTCCCAGAACAGCGAATGATCGCCAGACACTTTGTTCCGGGCTTCGGCTTTACCGAACGCTTGATGGACATCCTTCCACATGGATTGGAGCTTGGCAGCAGAGTGTGCAGTGATATGGTCTGGGCAAATGCCATGGAAGAGTGAGTGCTCAGTCACGAGGCCATCGTAAGTCTCACATATCGAGTTAAACGCCGCTGCAACTGATTCCCAAAAGCGAGTCCCTCCTTCGTCAAGTTCCTTCCGAGTCAGTTGGTTGCCAGATGAAATGAACCGCTCGAAAAACTCGTCGGAGAATAACACATTGATGAGCCGAAACATTACAGTGACGTGTCTGACGAGCTTCATCCGAATCAAACGTGGCGCCTGATCGTTTCCCCAGTCATTGCTTATCGCGCAAAAGCTTAACAGCACCCTTCGATGCGTCGTAGGCATTCAGAATCGCGACACGGTCATCTTTCTTAGTGTTTTTAACAACAGATAGCTTTCGAGCAGTGCACTCCAGCTTTAACTGATCAACAGTCCCAGCGTTGTAGTCATCTGAAGTCGGGGGGACGACAAACCGCTTGTAATCTGGCTTTTGCTGAGCACTCCACTTGTTACTCGGTTTTGCCGCGTTGGACGGTGTCACTGGCTCCATCTTGCAAATGCGAAAGTGGAAACGAGGGTAGCGTACGAGCCAAACCTACACACGCGTCACTCAATCTCAATATAGCTATGGATCATGATCGCGTTACGAACGGACATGAGCTCATGCCCCTACCTACCCCGAACCACATCTTGGATCATGCCCCATGATCCTTGTTAGGAATGGCCCTGAGAAGAAATAATTCCGATCGTTTTGCAAAGCGCTGTGCTCGGACTACGTGCCACCAACACGCAAGACAGTGATAAAGAAGATCCTGGAACGCTGGAGGTGTGAAAAGGAGCTTGCGCGGTGCAGCATCCTGCGCGGTGTTAAAACCTGTTCACGATAGACATGTGGACGTCGGCGGCGAATACAGGTTACATGGTAGTGACACTGCACTGGATTAACGACGACTGGTTGATTAAATCGGTCATGCTCGGGTTTACGCGAGTGGAGCATCCCCATAGCGGTCCTCGCCTTGCGCAGCATCTAATCGATACAGTTAGGGCGATGAATGGTGCTCTCTTCGCGAAACTGTGAGCGATCACTACGGACAACGCCAGTAACAACGGAACAATGATTGATACGACCAACGAGGTGATGGAAGATGAGATTTCTAGCCACGAGCAACTAGGGACGTCCCCATCGGCAACGGACACGCCATAAAGGTCTGCATCTACTCCGGCTATTCAGCCAAAAGTTGTCCAAGTTCGGTGCCTTGCCCATGTTCTGCAATTAGCTGTTAAGGAAGGCCTCAAACGGTGTCCGCTCATGGATGACAGTGTCGGAGTCATTCGTGACATCCTGAAAAAACTATCCGAGTCACCATCACTGCTCGAGGCTCTTCAAGAGGTGTGCGCATCCGTAAACGTGAAGTATGTCGCGCCGGAGCTGGATTGTGTGACGCGGTGGAATAACACTCTAACGATGCTAGCTTCAGCTCGTTCGCTAAAGGAGGCGATTGAGGAGTTGCAACGAAGAATTCGCGGGCGCCATGAAAGCTACAAGCAATTCTGAATAGCTCCTGGTGATCGCCTTGCTGCTCCAATTTCCGAGACAACGTGGTGTTACCTGGTGGAGCTTACGGCATTCCTGAGACCAATCAAGGGTGCAACGACAATGATGTCCGAAAAAAACGACACNCTCGTTTCAAAGCATGCGTCAAAGACGGTGGATGATGCTGTTTTGTGGTATACGAAGGATTTCGCTCGCGCTTTCAAGAATAAGCTCGACGAGTACATCCCGGTTGTGGAGATCAGCGAGGCACAAATTGCCGCTGTACTTGATCCCCGAGCTAAATCGCATCTATCCAAGATTGGTATCGATATCAAGCACGTAAAGCGCCTCGTTGAAGCCGAATATGAAGCCGTCTATCGGAGCGCATACACGAGAAGCGAAACCAGTGCAAATTCAGTGGAGAAAACCCAAGAGCAGAAAGGAAGAAGATGAAGACGAGGAAGCACTGTACAGTCCTATTGATGAGCACATGGAGCCAGAGTCGCTTGTAAACAACACCAACGAGTCGTTTGCAAGTGAGTTATCGCGGTGGATAGATCGCAAAGACAGATCCATGACCCTTAAGACAACCAGCCGAGCCGTGTGCACTTGGATGAAGAACGAGGCCGCTTTGTTTCCGCTCATCCAAATAATGGCGCTCGATTAGTTGGCTCTGATGGCTACATCAGTGCCGAGCGAGGAAGCATTCTCTGCATCAGGAACTACAATTAGCTCTTGACGTGCCAGGCCTGGCGGTGATGCGGTCACCGCGATCTTGGAGTTGCAAGCATTTCTTGCTTTCAACTTGACATCAGGCGGTGTTCATGCTGATCCGATTGATATTAGTTGTATTGCAGACCAATGGAGTGGCAGATGTAGTGAAGAAACTCGCCCGTCGATACATACATGTACACGCTTTACCTTTCATTAATATGCTACACTGAAGCATGATTAGCTGGGATTCTAGCATCTACTGCTGTTTGGGCTGCACAAACAGCAGTAGATGTACAAATTGTGCTTCTAGTAAAGCTGCACAGCTCGCTATCTATTCATTTTGCCAAGGAAACATTCATCACCGATAACCAACAGTTTAGTACGTGTCCAGCCAGAAGTTTCGTGCCGGAGGCGAACTTGAAGCTGTCGATCAGCTTCGCCAAGTCCTCGGCCAAGTCGTCGAAGTATGCTGTGCATAGCAACAGACGTCAAAACAGCATTAATTAACACCGCAATTGTAAATTGGTGGCGGCCGTCAGCATGCCAGTGTGGTAATTGAAGCCAAATGTGCGTCCATAGTACTGGTGCGCGCAGGCGCAACCAGGAACTGGAAGCTCGGATTCGCTACCACCCCGCGCCGACCGACGCTCGCTTCTTCTACTCCGACGACAGGCGACTCAGTATCTCTCCGGCAACAGAAAGCTTGAGCAGCTTTAACATCTCGTTCACAAGGTTCGTGTGCTCCACCTCCGTGAACGCCGGCGGCAGGAGCAGCTTGGCCAAGAGTACCTGCGCCTTGTAGATCGCCGCAGCCTCCTACAGAATGTTTATCTGTCTCAGTACTCCGCGATGCGGGTAAAGTTGGCTGAGTTCTTCACCTCGCCGTTCACGATGATGTCGCCGATAAGATAATCGATGATCCACTCGCTTTGCGTCCGGCGATCATGTCCATCAGCGTCGTCTTGCCAGCACCCGTTGCGCCCATGGGCGCCGTGCGACCGGGCTTGAAGTGAGCCGTGATTCCACGAAGAAGCTCATTCTCCTCGCCCAACGGCAGCAGCACGAACTACTCCAGGTCCTTGATACACAGGTTTGACGGCGTAAACGGCAGACCACTGCCGCGTGCCTTCGTCTGCACAACGTCTTCAGCGCTCGGAGTCTGCACTTCCATGTAAACGCTGTTTTCTTCGGGGGAATTGTCTGTCATCACCTTCACATGTACACTGTTCTACTTCTCGTACCGGATGAAGTGCAGTGCCAACCTGTTCCACGTGGGGAAGAACAGTTAGTAGGCCAGCAGAATCCCAATGCCGAACCAGACGTACTCCGTTCCTTGCGAGATCGAGAAGACGTCAAGGTACTTGGCACTCTCCCCGGGCGTGCACCTCGCTAGAGAGCTCACACAGCATGTTGCCGAACCAGTGCATCCAGATCCAGTAGTCCGGGATCAGGTCCGCCAGAATAATGTTGCCCGAGAATAGTAGGAAGAAGCTCACAGACATACCCGCCAGAGCCTGACCCTCCGTGGTTTTCGGCGACATCGAGCAAAGCATCGTCGTGTACGCGCCGATGCCGTGCTGGAAGAACACGAGCACCAGGAAGAATACGATGTACTTCTCGAACGTCCGCGTCAGGAGGTTCATGAAGTAGGATAATATGCCCAAGATAAACGACACCGACAGGTTCACCATAATCTGCACCACCGTCTCTGTATTAACGTTCGACGTCGTACAGAAGAAGTTACTCGCGCGCTGCTTGTTGAGCACGCCGCGCAGCAGCAACGAGCTGGTGATCTGCTGTCACGCCTAACGCTGGAACAGCGCGATATCGAAGTAGATCATGTGCTGGTAGTACGTCGATCTCACGTTGAAGTAGATCATGCTGAGCACAAGACCCACAATCAGAGCCTCCAACAGATTACTCCACAACAGCGGCGGGCCTCGCAGCCAGATGAGCTTGTGTCAGTTCAATCGCAACAACGTGCTGCAATCGAACGCCAGACCAAACTCCGACGTCTGCTTCGAGCGCTCCAGGTTGGTCATCTGGAAATCCTCCGGGTTCTCGAACTGGTGCTCATTGAAGCCCGTGCTGATCGCCTCTTACGTCTTCTTGTAGATGGTCGACTGTCAGAACAAGATTCTGAAATCCCCGAGGATACGGCCAGGCCCTTCCTCAACACCTTGATGTGCGAGTAGCGGAGGCTGCGACCCGACGTCACCTCGATCATGAAGTCGGTAGTGTCCACTCGTGGAGGGCAGCGCTCCTCAAGTAGTCCAGGATCTCCGTTCGTGGTACCACGTGGCCCTTGGTGACCACCAGGATATCGGTGAACCGCTCCACCATCTCAGCCGTCGGCCGCAGCAGCGCCATGACGACCGATTCACCTAGCGGCTTCCACCCGTGCGAAGCACCTTGATGGGTCAATCGTCGCAGCACTATCTAAACCCGTAGAGATCTCGTCACACAGGAAAAGTTCTAGCACCTCACCCACCATCACACCCTCCATCACACCCTTGCACTCACCACCACTCACTCCTACAACCACGCTGGCGCTGTAGGATTTCTGCTGGAACAGCCCATTCATTTTTGTTTCGTGATATTGTGGTTTTCGTCTAAATTTGCCGTTTTGGGGCGGTTGGTGGAATCACTCACATACAAATTCAAGTCATTAGTGAAATCGCGCAAGCAGTAAAACAGCTGTTCTTGGCCATTTGTCAAGACTAGATTCGTACTTAATGGGGCATATATACAAGATTGTATTCGCTTGCGCGATTGCCTGTGCGGTTGATTCGAAGAACCGCGCAAGGAAATTTTGAGTAAAAAGCACAATATCTCCCTGACAAGATATCTAACTATCAAAGATGAAGCGTGCTATGCTATTGGTAAGAACTCAAACATATTTTGACCAATAGCCTGATTGAATCGACCGTTTGCTCACAAATACCGATCACAATCCGATCCAATCCGATTGGACGATCGGATTGGATTTTTCTTACACAAGCCCAGCTACTATTAGCACCAAGTCTTGGAGTTACGAGCACAACGTGTTGGGCCAACCCACGTTCGTGAATCCTGCCTCTTCAATATCCATACAGTGGCTCCGCGCATGATAATTTGGGTTCGACGAAGCGAATAAGTAATACACTACTACTGTACTATTATTTCATGTGTGGAGAGCGTCAGCTTTGTTCTTTCGCGCTCGAAGTGCCAGGACGTCCGTTTTGGGACTGCATTCTGGAATGTATACGATGAGTGTGAGATCCCTTCGTCCCTCCGTTCCTTTTATTTTAAAAGCCGCCGATATTTCGGTCTGAAGCAGGAAGAAAGTGGTAATTACAGTCACTCAAGAGAAAAATGGACACTTTGTCATTATATATACATGTATTTCTGTACTTCTTCTTGTCATCTTGTGGATACTTGAGACTTCCTATCCGTGTACTACATGTACGAGACAAGATGAGGATTGCGCGTGAGCATGCTGCTGACCGCTCAGACGAGTTTGAAGCTTACGTTATATCTGCGCAGTCACTACCAAGGTAAAAATCCGCTCGATAATTTGGTTCACCTACGTTGCCGAGCGGTTTATCATCTTAGACTGGCTCAATATGTTTGTTCGACACCGCAGAGATGATAACTTTTCAAGTATTTGGCCACAAGGCTGAGGTTTTGATCGATATTTGCGATGATCGAGCACAGCACCGATGTTCCGTCTGTCTCTGTGCTCATGCTAAATTGCATCATTTGTAGCTGCTGTAGTTCCAAAGAAGCATAATTCTTTCGGGTGGTCTACTTCAGATGATCAGCTACGACTCAAACGTTCAACACAGAAAATAGTGCCACGTTGATAATTATCTCCCCCCCCAAAGCACAATTCAGGGTTCGTTTTTTCCCCCACTTGGACAACTATAATAGTCAGATTTGTGCTGGACTGGTTTAACCCTTTCGCGATACTGTACGAGGGCGCATTTCTCGCCCTTTAACACCGTTTGCAAAACAAGGTGCAAAATCACGGTCTCAAAGGGTGCATTTTGCGCCCTTTTAGCTTAGTTCCGATTCACATCCACCGTATCTTGTTACTCGTTTTACTACCAATCAGAAGAGGCTTTTTGAGAGGGTTGTGTGAAATTTTGATAATCAGCGGTTTTTTATTCCCTCCATAATCTAGCTAGACACATCACCGTCGTCACCGGATTCTTGTGGCACAACTCTCCAATGATTGGAATAGTACATTTGAGATTTCCGCGTTGTGAATCGAATAAAATGTTCAAATGTATTTTTCGGTCTCAAATGGGTCCGCTACCAGCTACCGGACACCTATCCCGACAACATGCATGCAACTTCTTAGTGAGTCCGCATACTCTCTCCCTGGGAATAGAACACAGTTCGACATGGAGGTCAAGCTCGACAACGCTAAAGCAGCAGAGAGAATATCCTGCTCACGCATCTCAGCCTCAGTCAGTTGAGACTCTACGTCGTCAGATTCGTCGTGTTCCTGGGCTGCCGTCCAGATTGCAGTAGTACGACATGTTGGTGGCGTCATTCTCAATGGCATCGTTGTAGCACTCGTTGGCCTCCGAGAACTTCTTCTGCTAGTAGAGACCGCTGCCGCACTGCTTGGCCTCCTCGGCCGCCCTCTTCGCGACCCGCTCGGCCTTCTCATCGACCGCCGCGTACATGTTCATGCTGAGCCCCATGAGCTCGCCCAGCACCCTCATGACGTGCGGGTCCGGGATGTGCTCGTTGATCTTGGCCGGGTCGCGCTGGATGTCGAATTGTACAAAACCGGAGGACGAAAATAGAAGACGTTTAAAACGACGTTTAAAACGTACATTTGTTTTGGCGATAAAAGACCGACCATTCCATACTCCAATCCCTCGCCACTCATTTCCGCTATATAAAAGATAAGACATATGCACTGGTCTCATTTCTGGATACTAAAGCTAAGTGATATGCGTACAACGTTTCAGGACTGGGAGGACAAGGCGCTAGTGCAGATTGCATTTCTCTTTGAGCGCGATGGCTTGCGAATTACCTGAGCGCATGTGGCGCGCCGGGTGAGAACGGAGCGACCTGCGAACCAGCTCCGATTGCGCTTGGCAAGCCTCAAACGTACGTGCGGGAAGTCTGTCAGAGACTTCCTATCCTGTTTCTTTAGTGGTCACCCGCATTGCAACGGGGTTACATTCGGGTAACATGGTTACCCTCTCGAAAGTGATCGTATCACTTTCTACATGGCTACATATGCCATGAGGCCCTGAGAGCCACCCAATCCGGGCTCTGGGGCATTTATATAGGTTTCATTATTGGTATCTGGTAGTTTGTATTGCAGGCCAAACTACAGCCCTATAAATATATTCAGTNAACTCCGAAGCACACACTTCCTCTGTGCAACGTGCTTGTGTGACAGCCCGTCACACGCATCGACGTCTGCAGGACACAACTGCTGGACGTGGAGGAGAAGGGCGTGGAGCACGCGGAGGGCGTGTACGTACGGTAGCCAGCGTTGGAGGGGAGGATGCTTCCGCCGCTGACGAGACTCTCGCAGCTGCTGGCGGACGTGGCGGACTGAGTGGGCGTGGATGTGGGGGGCAATGTGGGCGTGGAGGCGAAGGGCGTGTACGTATGGTAACTGGCGTTGGAGGGGAGGATGCTGCCGCCGGCCATGAGACACTCGCATATGAACAGGTTGGCGACGACCCGGGTCGTCGGAAGAAAAAAAAAGAAGCCCGAGGGAGTTAAATATTGTTTTTGGAAGAGGCGGTAACGGACAGCCCGCCCACATCAGCATTAGCTCGGCCGACAGGATGTCCAGCCCCTCGCAGACCGTGCAGCAACGGCTTTCAGGTGGCGCTGGTGGTCCATGTAGCGTGTCATAGGGCGTCCTCGAAAACAACACCTCTACGGCAGCAACCCGTCAACCTTCTCCTACTTCAGACCCGTGCATACCAGCGCGCCTGGATCAGTGACAATTGCGCCTCCGAAGTCAACCGTTCCCACTTCGAGTAGCGAATCAATCGCGGTGCATGACACCACCGTCAACACGGGCACAACGATCAATACACCAAAGGAGGTAGGAAGCGCTTAGATAAATATACATCTTAATCTATATAAATATAGCCATGCATAGTACGAGGATTTGCGAGCACCGGGTTGTTTTGTTGACCCGGGTCGTCGCCAACCTGTTCATATGCTGGCGGACGTGGCGGACTGAGTTGGCGTTGATGTGGGGGACAAGGTGGGCGTGGAGACAAATACCATTTACTTGTGCATCACACAGCAGCACAAGCGGTATTTGCTATTGTTGGTGGAATCAACGCGGGAGACGTTCGACAATCGGCTGGTCGTACGCAGGATAATGCAGGAGAGATACTTCCATCCGGCGTCGCCACCATGATCGAGGCGCTCAGTCCTGCAGATGGCAACGACATATTCCTCGATATAGGTGCTGGTGTGGGCAACATTCTTGCCCATGTTGCCCTTACCACAAATGTCAGTTTATGCGTCAGTATCGAGGTTCTTGCTGAGCTATGCTTAGTTGGACAAGCATGTATCGAACGACATGCCGAAGATCTCCCGTAACTCAGGAAGGTCTTGCTCAAGGCCTCCGATGTTCGGGACGTAGCTATTTCGTCCCAGCCATCAATGCACGATGCGACTGTTGTATTCGCCAATACCTTTCTCTTTGAAGAAGATGCAAAGTTTGTTATTTCACGTGATGCCAAGCGCCCGCATCATTGCTGCAACTTCTATATTTTACCCAAGACATCGTTCATCATGCTGAGGCGAGGCGGGTGAACGCCTTTTACCGTCCAGGGTGTATAGCGCGAGCGC
>LGTU01001830.1:0-11521 GCA_001314425.1 Phytophthora pluvialis | reverse complement strand
TCGGCGCAGATCCACTCGTTCAGGGCCTTTTCACGAGCGCGCGCAGCATCCCGGGTCTCAGAGCACGGGTCGGATGTCGGCTCGCGCGTCTCTGAAAAGTGCTAGTACCAGCAATTCAGTCTTAACGCATATATGTTCCCCTATTTATCAGGATAGCAAATGATTTCTTCAACCGCGACACCATGGCGGCTTCAGGGAGTGGCGGATGAATAAAAAAGTTAATGCTGTGCAGAGAGGCAGCTATTCGGGACAGCTATTCGGAAATGGTCCCTATATTTTATTGACTTGTTCCTTGACGGCCACTTGAGTACTTCCAGATGACCCCCATCAGTGGCGTGTTCCATTGCGGAACTTGTGCATCTCTCCGAGCAGTGGTTTTCCAACCACTGCAGCATTGGTAGGTTGCCGTTAGCAGCAGCTCCATCCAGCGCTGCACTTGTGCAGCCTTCAGAGCGATTCGTCCACAGCCACTGAACAACTGCCAGCTGCTGCTCACAAAACGTTTGTGGTTGTTTGGAGCACGACGGCGTGACTTGGTGAGCACGGGGATCATGAAAGCGAATGCTGGCCGCGCTGCCAATTGCTGACGTCGAGCACCCCTCCGATCGATTCCAAACAAGCCACTTCACCACCTCCAAGTGCCCATTTGCCGAATCACAATTCAAGGCGACAGTGGTGCACCCCTCGTGTCGATGCGCTGAAGCCACTTCACTGCATCCAGCTGGCCATTAGCAGCGGCAGAATCCATGGCTGTCGGTGTACAATGAGGGTATAGATTGCGTGCAAGTTGCCCTTGTGTCTCTCGCTTTTCGCTATCGTCGAATGCAAGAGCTCCAACATGGGAGAGAAATTCCAATAATTCGATGCGGCCTTTGCTAGCTGCGACGTCCATGGCAGTGAGTGGGATCGGATCGTCACTGGGCGGCAGGTATTCGTCTTGGTCCTGGAAAAGACTGATACGTGAGCGATCTGAACCGCTCGTAGATCCACTGAACAACTTTGAGCTGCCCACGTCTCGCCGCTACAAATATTGCTGCGGACAGATCACACACGTATAAGGTGCCAGCGTTTTCCAAGTACGCCAACAGCCACTGAAGGACCTCCAAGTGCCCATATTCTGCCGCATTTTTCGCGGCAAATCCCAGCGCATAGATGTCTTCACCCTCGTAGCGCGTCACGAGAAATTTGACGAAGTCGAGGTCACCAAACGTCGCCGCGTGTTGTACCGCGCGCTGTGCAGTGTTTGCATCGTTCCCGATCCTCTCCTACTACAGGTATCGGAGTATTGCGGCCTGACCTTCCCAAGAACCGTCGGTTTTTCTCCAGTACCCAAGTTTGCCCAATCCGTAGGCTTTAACGACCCATTTGAACTCCTCCAGATTCGCCTGCTCAAAGGCGCTGGCGAACAAGAGTCTTTGGTTCCTCTCTTTAGTCTCCGCGGAGTGGTCACTGCGGTCATACAGCCAGTGCACGACGTCCCAGTGTTTTTCCCGAGCCGCCTCCCCCAAATCGCACTTTCTCCATTCCACTTTTCGATTTTTTGCCATAAACTGTTGCAGAATTTCCAGACGACCACCTCGAGCGGCCTCCATCGTGGCATGTCCTGTGAAATGGTCCAACAGCCACTGCACCATTTTGGTATCAGCTCGCCGCACTGCCTTCATCAAGGAGGCATTGAAATCTGCCTCATAATAAAAATCATGCTTGAAATGGAGATTTGTAGTGGTGGTCCACTTTTTTTCAGACTTCTCTGCCACACGAACTCCATGAGGGCGAGCGGGGCCGAGCTGGCAGGCGCGCGAGAGGGAGATATCAGCGACCAGGGAGTCCGATACGATGGCAGCGGGGCCCTTGACGCTGCTGTCGGGCAGCTTGCCGCGCAGGACGAAGGCCACAGTCGTGAGTTGCAGTTGCGGCATCGATCTGATATTGAAAGAAATGACGGAGTGAATGATTTGGGAATCAATTTCCTTACGCAATTCTTACATATATTTTCTTATATAGTCATATGGTATGAGGTCATATGAAGATCATAGCGTAATACTCTAAAGTTTTTTTGTCGATCCTTCGCTATCGGGACCGAGACTACAATACAGTACCTCTTCCTGTCACACGTACCTGTACGCCTTACGCATATCGGCTTCGGACGTTCACGCAGCCGGATAGCGTCGTGCCTTCACTCAGGCCAACATTTTAGGTCGGCGATCCGTGGGTAGGGAGGGGCATCGTTATATTCCACATGCATTCATCAGTAAGCCACATGCTGAGTATAACAGCAGTGTCCAAGTATTCACGTTACCATTTCAGGTTTTGCCGACTATGAACCTTCCTATTGATAAAGATACCCACGTGTTGAAGGAGTTACTGAACCATCGCGAGATGCGTCATCTTCGTCTTCTCTATCTTCGTTTCTCGCAATGAGCCATTTCTCAAGGTATCAAGATCACCTATTTTGTCACTTGCGGCTGCGCAAGAAATCCAAGGAGAGAGGAATCGTCGCATCTATCATCCAACAAGCAGCGCAGTATCCGCCTCCGAGCTTCCCATTTGGGAGCTTCTCGCTTGTGTACCTAACCAGCAAATGCGTACTTTGTGTTGTACTGAGTAATGACATACCGTCTAGATCGTTCGTGTTGCATTTCACAGCAGACCGACCCACTGTGCTGAAACGAGGCGATCAGTAAGAAAAGTATTATTAACGACGGCAAGATCCGCAGCCACGACTTACTATCTTCCAGCACTTCTTTTTCGCCTAATCCGATAAATCTCCATCATCAATTAGCTGCCACAACTACCGATGGCGTAGGCGATCACGCATTCGACGAAGGCTGACGGTGCGGTCAGTACGCAGAGCATCTAGGTACCACATCACTTCGAACTGCTTGCAAACGATCGCGCGCTCCATGGCTGGAACGATGTCGTTTTCTGTTCGATGCATCAACAACCACTTAATCACGCCGATATGTCCCTTTTCAGCTGCCCGGGTCGTCGCATTGGCCGTACAGCATTCTGAGCGATGCGCATGTAACCATTGGACCACCTTTAGGTAGCCTCCAGCCGAAGCGTTATCCATAGCTGCTGACGTACAATTTACACTTCGCTTGTGCAGCCATCGCACAATGTCCAGGCGACCTAAACCAGCAGCTCCACCCATTCCTTTGGTAGTACAATCTGCGTCTATGTTGGCGTATAGCCATCGCAACACCTCTAGGATTTCGTTTGCTGCAGCTCCATCCATGGCGGCGTCCGTGCAAGTCTCGTATCGGGTTAAATGTAACCAGCTAAGTGTCGCTAGCTGGTCTCTTATGAAAGCGCTCGGAACCTTATTTAAGCAGCACGGATCGGTTTTTGTATTCATGCACGATGGTACGTGGAAACGCTTTGCAGCTGTTTTATCCATTGCAGCACACGTGCCTTCCGATCGGTTCCAGTGGAGCCACTGCACCACTTTCAAATGTCCATTCGCGGCAGCGTTATCCATGGCTGCCGTGGTGCATCCCTCGGAACGATACACGTGAAGCCACTTTACAACTTCCAGGTGGCCGTTGGCGGCAGCGGCATCCATTGCTAAGGGGGTGCAATGCGGGTATCGATCACGCTGACACTGTCTTTTTGCCTTTTCCTCCCGTTTTTTCACGTATTTCAGCATCAATAGAATCCAAGTATTGAAGGACTTCAATATGTCCGTTTTCCGCGGCCACGTCCATTGCAGTGAAAGGGTGATCGAGATAATTTTGCTGATCCTTAAAAAGGGCAACGGTCGGGTCGCGTGAAAAGTGTTCCCATAGCCACCGCACAATAGCTAGCCGTCCGTATTTTGCTGCTGTAAACATTACATCGGGCGGACCATGTGCTTGGCCGAGGTAGTCGACATTTTCAAGTAGCCACTGCACCATCGACCGGTGTCCATGTTGACAAGCTTCGTACAAGATTGTGTCGTAAACATTTCCGTCGTAGAACGCTTCGTTCCTTGCTACGAGCCATTGCATGGTAGCAAGGTCGCCTAGTCGTGCTGCTTGCGAGAGCGATGGCTCGACAATCGCTATAGAATCGCCATGCCCTCCTTTAAGCAGATAGCGTAAAATCTGGATCCGAGCTTCCCAATCTTGTTCAGGACAATTCTTGTAATCAATTGTTGCAGTTGAAAAACTGCTGGTTACCACCCACTTCACTTTCTCCAAGTCGTTGTCTTGAACAGCGATCTCCAACAAATCAAAATTAGCTACACGTGTATCCTCCGTACTTGCTCGCTTGTCTAGCCACTTCATGAGTTCCCAGTGACCAGCTTTGGCAGCATCAGTTAGACAATCGGCCTTCCCTCCTTCCCGCCAGTGGATACCATGAGATCGATCAGCGTCCAGCAGTTGCAGCACCCACAGATGACCTCCTTTAGCTGCCCCTCTCACCACCTTCTCAGACACCGGACAACGTGACAAATGTGCCAAAAGCCAATGGATCATGCACAGATCCGCTCCCTTCACCGCGCTTGAGAGAATTCCCATTCGTAATAATCCCGATTGGTATTGAGGAGATTGGCAAGCGTTGGACGAAACCCTCGCTGACTTCTAGTCCAGACAAAATCCAGCAGTTCCAACGACCCGATGCGACTCACTTCACAGGCTCGAGTGATTTGTGGCGCAGAACGAAGTTCGCGAGCGTGAGCTCAACGGTCGATGCCATGGTGGCAACTTTGGAAATGACACTTGTCGAAAGATCCAAAATGTTTTGATCAATTTTGGCCAATAAAAACAGTGGACCGATTCCGAACAAGATGACAATCTGAAGTTCTCTGAAACTTATTAGAGAACTGTAGTTCTTGGAATAACTCGGCAGTTTGGAACAAAAGCGCCTTGCTCCAAAACTATATTCCATGGAACAACGCGACCCATAGTTCTTCCACTGGAACTTATTTGGAAGTATTGGAACATCTGCGGTAATCTATCCGTAATTTATCTGGATTTTATCCAGATTTCGTTGTTCCAATTCCAAGCGATATTCCAACAACTACAGTTTTCTATTGGCAAGTGTGGTTTTTGCAGGGTTGCTCTGCAGTCACACGTCCAACTTGCTCACCGTCTGCCTCGGAATCGCTTGGAGCGAGCAGACCGCCGATATCCATGCGTACACTGGTAGCCGCGTTCCGTCCCCAGAGCCGTTCGAGGCGGAAAAGTCGCGGAGGCGGTCCTTCCACCAGGGGTTTCGACTCACGGTTGTCCTAAATGCTTCTGGTGGCAGAGCGCTTCTAGAGTATGTAGCCTCTCCCTCGCGTTTATTTTTAAACGGTAATTTATGTTTTTCTTTCAATCTTAGATAATCCTGGATGCAGATGATTTCTCGAATCCTGGACAACCCTGAATGTTTATAGTTTAAAACGCCTGGCCTCCAACGGTTCCGAAACTTATTTCAGAGCTAAGCCATGATCGCAGTGACCGTGCCAGTATCCATAATTTGAACACCTGGTAAGTTATGTACCATTTAACAATGCTTCTCGCCACGAAGCGACACAAAAATTGCTAATTCCTCTGAACGAAGTCGCTCAATTAAATAGTACTTTCTCCAATTGAGCTGAAACTTTACACACATAACGACAAAGTCATTGAGAAGTAGCAGGTGAAGTTTCACTAGATAAGGTGGGGTATTTCGCTTACAATTCAATCGGGGATCGATGAATCCGCACCCATGGCAAACTGAAAGTGCAGTTTTTAACTCTNGGGATCGATGAATCCGCACCCCGCATGGCAAACTAAAAGTGCAGTTTTTAACTCTAAAACTGAGTCCTAAACAACCATTACATTTAGACCCCAGCTGCATAAACATTATTCAACAAACGTAAAACGCTGCCTCACAGATCACAATGGCGAGATATGGATGAATATCATCACTTATCCGACCGTACTTAAGTGCGAGCACTACAAAACCTAGGTAAAATGCTGTAAATCTTCCGACCGCATATCAAGTATAGTCGTTTCAAGTATAATGCGATATTCAAGCACGCTGATTGGTCGGAACCTGGGACGGATGTCACCCGGGGCAGTGAGCGTAGCAGCCAACTGTTACACTCACTGGTATCCAGAGTCGCTGAAGGAGGACGAGAACGTTTCAACCGTTCAAACAGCGGTCGTTATTTAAAGTAGAAGATGGCGGCGAGTTGGAGCCCAAAACTCCTCAAAATAATGCGCTCAACGTGTAGCCCCCACGATAACCAACACACGTTTTCATTGCTGAATCATATAATGTTGTATACTTCCGTTTTCATCGACACCAAGTAGGAGCATAGATTCTTCAGGTACGAGGCAGCGCCACTCGAACTCGAACCTGGACCGTCCTTGAGAAGAGTAATCATTTCTCGTCGAACTCTGGGTTCTAGCGTCCAAGTTGCCCGCCCCCGCATCGTGCTTATGGGGAGTGGGCTGCGATCATCGATATTCACTCCCGTGAAACGAAATCTCGCACAGCATCCTTTCTACCGTGCCCGCATGCCACCATTCGCTGACACCTTCGTGCAACATGCTGGCCATTATATTTCGCACTTATACGGGAGGACGATGACACAGGCAACATGCACGAAATATATAAGTTCCTACGGGTATTCACTTCTGTGCACGAGTCATGTATCACTTGATTTTAGTATTCGCTCTCTTAATCACGGCCTTTAACAACGATTATTACCACGAAGCGACACGGTACCTCTGAACAACCCTACCCAACTATATATGCACCTCCGTGAATTGGCCTCCAATTTGGCAAATATCATTGCTAACGACCAACAACTTGACTGAGTAGTATTGNCTCAGCCAAATAGCAAATCCTAAATCCGTACCTCCATTCATTTAGTGAGGTCCAAGGTCAGTTTTATAAATGTCAAACCATGACATGAATCCTTCCATACCCCAGATATCCGACCCTCCTACCATCCATATAAAGGCGAAGAGTGTTTCATTTCCCCTATCACCCAGCTATGCGCTCCGCGTAACCTCAAACTCCCTGGCGGCTCGCAGGGCTCGCTGGTGACAGAACCCTAAGCCCGCTACGGCTTCGCCTTCGCTTGACGGGCGGGCAATCATTCGTCCTGGGTTTGCACCCGTGTGCGAAGCACACGGACTGCAAACCGCAGGCATACTCACTGCGCTCGCGTGGACGCAGGAATGCTCAAAATGCGAGCGCAACCCGTGCAAACGTTCAGCCTAGCTAATTGGTATGAGTACGAACGCTGTGCGTCGATCAAACTACCGTTTCGCGACAGTTCCTGGGTTTGGACTCACCACTGAAAGTGCCAAGAGCTGACAGTAATCAAGGCCACAATCGGGCCTCTGCACCACTCAACACGGCTGCAACCTCAGCGCTCTTCCATCTACGTGGCTGTCACGCGGGTCAAGTCGATGTTCCACATGCCCCTCGTGGAGCCTCCCACGCTGGCATTTCTCCAGTACTTCACGCCTCCGCAAGCCGCGCTCGCTGAAACACTGCACCACCAGCGGCTTGAACACGCCTGCGACCACCGCCACGAGATTTCTACCGCTTAACCATACCTAAATTTCAGAGCTTCTTAGTGCAGCGGGCGACTTTGTGTCATTGCCCTGGTATGCTACTTGACAAATGAAAGACCACCAACTTCTGCCAGTGCAAACCAAGGCAGCGATTCACCCTCTCGTGCTGTTAGTAAGTAATACATGATATCCCTACGACGCGGCCACTCTGCATCAGGGAACTTCGCAAACGAATATGCTGCTAGACAACTTTACTCTCCTACTTCTCTGCTCGCATCATACAACAAGCCAGTGACCATTGTTCACCACTTCATCAACACTCATCGCCCTCCATGGAGTCTCCTCGATAAATTCACTCGCTTCGAGCAACTACAACATCCCCCAACTGAAGCAGTTTCCTCGGCCAAAGGGAACGTAACTACATACTATCGCTGAGAATTCTGCCAAGCATATCCGCAAATAGTTCGCCGAGGATTTTGTTTTGCACTCATTGCTGCATCCAGCTGGGAAATATGAGACGAGGCAATTGTGCCCAGCCACGACCAATCAGCACCCAGTTGCAACCAAACGAGACCATCCGACAACCATATCGCGCCCACTCGAGCAACCAACTCAAGAACGCCAGTGCGGTGTACTATACACCTGAATCGCATAGCTGGATGGCCAAATGCGCGCTTTCAATCCAGAGTTCAGAGACTTTGGCGCCAAAAAGTTATTTTGCTTAACCCCTTACTTCCCGGGCTTATATATGAGGGTATATTTTTACTCTATCCCATAAATGGCTATATAAAAAATTGTATGCATCGTCGTATAAGCCCGAATTTTAAGGTGGGGGTTCGGGGAAGATATAGAGATGCATGGTGAGTATAGTTAAGACACCTCCAACATATAGCACTATTATGCAGGCAAATGAGTTCATGAGATCACTGAAGTTGGCTAAATCTACAAAAGAAATGTCCTGTTTATCGGTTAGCCCATTTTTGTATCATTGCACCCGCATAGCAGAATGGATATATTTGTTGTGACCAATGCTACACAGGAAATATATTTTTTCAATTGATTGCATGTTGCATAGTTCCCCACTTGCACGCATAAAAATTACAAGAACCTACGCCTCATCACCCGCCATTCCTCCTTCACCTTCGCCGCCACCACCACTGCCACCGTCGCCTCCACCATCACCGATACTTTCGCCGCCACTACTGCCACCATCGCCGCCATCGTTACCGCCACCATCATCGCCACCATCGCCGCTATCGCCGCTAGCAGCTTCCAACGCCCGGCGTCTTCGCTTCTTGCCCGACCGCGATGCTGGTGATCGCTCACGCGTCTTGTGACCGTCTAGAATCGAGGGAGGATCTCGTTCTCGTTCTTCCACTCGAAGGGCCAAATACGAAAGCAGATATCTCTGCCATCGCGCCCTACGTTGCCCAGGTATTTTCTGCAGCAGCACAGTACCCATTAGACTAACACTCATCATTCATAGTTCACCAAACGACGCACCGTCGGTATATATATATTTTCGTATACAACCAGCATACCGTAGACCCAGCCACTTTGGCGCATCGCTCGAGGGTCCTTGGCGGCTGACGACCAGATCGAGTCAGGCAGTTCCTCCATGTCTTGCTCAGGCTCCTCATCGGTAAGGTCACCGATGTCCAAGTCTCCCTCCCAGCTGTCATCCTCATCGTCTTCTTCGTCTTCTGGTTCCTCATGAAGGTCTGGGTCCTCGTCTGAGTTTAGTCCGGTGCATTGATTATCTCCCGGCTCCATCAAACTGGGGTCCGCGTCCACGACACAGGTGCGAATGGCGTACGTAGCGCCACTGACATTTTCTCCAGTCTCAATTCTGTCGCTGCATAGCTGAACATGTTCACAGGACACAGGGTATGTTAGCCCTTATGTTGATCACATCATAGACAGCATACCTCCTTATGATGGACAATATCAACATACGGTACCTCGTCGTCGTCCTCTTCATCATCTTGGAAGACACGACGGCGCCGTTTCCTTGCTGGGACTTGCGCTGTTCGATCATGCTGCGGTGTGCGTGAAGTTGGTGGTAGACGAGGAGACACAAGAGACCGCACATGTGTTGGAGCCTCTCCACTTGCAACCGAGGCCACAATATCAGCTGCCATTTCCACAACAGCGACAGGGGCTGCCGTGTCCGCCAAACAGCTCTGCTTCGCCTCTTCCGTGTCCTTAGCCACTGTGTCCTTGGCTTTCGTCATGGCCTCATTGGAAGCCGCTTTGTCCTTGGGTTCTGCCGCCGTGTCCTTGGCTTCTGCCGCGGTGTCCGTGGCCGCCGCCTTCTTCTGCTTCTCCCACACTGTTGTCTCCGTCTCCGCCGCCCGCGTGCTCGTCTCCTTCGCCGCCGGTCGCCTGAGTCGGCACTGTGGCGCTCGCTGATCAGCGCCTCGAGGAATTGCTGCCGCTCTCGCTCCGTTAGCTGCTTCCGCGGAGCCATCCCCACCGGCGCGACCATCTTGGCTCCTTGTCGTCTTTTTGAAGAATGAGAAGGTTGTGGCTCTGAGCCACTCGTGAGTGGTGGGTGAGGTGTTCCCTTCTCTATCACATTCAACAGATCCCCACCGGATGAAACCTAAGCCTCTGCACGTGACCGTTTTACACACACAAAAATATATTGGTTTCATTATAGCGATCCATGATCCGTTGCTCCATACCAATCCCAAGTATAAACTCGTCTTATGTTGGAGGTCCAACATACAAGACACGCTGCGACGAAAAGCTCGTACTTCGGATTTCGGACGACAGAAAGTTTGTCGACCTATAAACTTCTTCTCTTCTAGGATTTGATAGTATATAATAGCCACAATACATTCATCAACCTGCATCGCTGGGTTCACGAGTTCTTTCAGCTGCTTACACGACGCCTCTAGTCTGTTGTTTGTGTTATTCCCGAAGATTCAAACCTTTTGTCGTCTGGAGACACACCACAAGTTGCGACAACTGGAGCGATTCCCGCAGAGGTTTTGGAACGAATAAATCCTATTTTAGGGTGGCGTCACAGAATTTGGAACGTCTCCGGCCACCCGCAGGTATTTGGAAAGGAACTTCATTCCCGATTGGCTCAATGAGCTCCGGCGGAGGTGACAGCACGGTGCTCGTGCTAAACAGTGCTGCCACCTCCACCGGTGCTCATAGAGCGCAGGTCATTGGCAGCAAGCGTTATACTGCCGTCACGGTGAGTGGAGGATGCAAGCCAGGAACTCATTCTTGTCCAGTGCGGCAATCATGGTGCTGATGTTGGGAGTAGACCTCTTCTTCAGCACGACGTTGCTGACCTTGACCTTGACACTGTTGTTGAAGAGTGTGGACTTGTGAAACCACATGGGGCTGCTGTTCACCTTGTAGAAGCGACTGATACCAACCAGCCGCTCTACTCTGGTGGTCAGGATGCAGGTTAGGTGCTGGTGCGCCGAAGTCCTGCAGGCGCAGCTCCGGAAAGGTGTCTGTCGAGGCCGTTGGCTGGCGCTGGTGTCGAGCGACTTCATGAATTCCAGGGAGCACACGTCCTGCAGGTAGCTGATGAAAGGTCACATGCCCTTCACCTTCCGAAAACTCCATGCGCGAATCACCACGCATATGGGTCACCGCAGATTCTGCGCTCAGCGACTGTTTCAGCAACTTCAAGCTCAGTCGGCTCGTGTTCAACTGCGCTGCCTTCGAAATCACTAGCCGAAGCCGAGCACAATACCGAAGCTGATCCAGGAGCGGCGTCCTCATCATTCGGACGCCCATTGTTGTTTCAATGGCCGCCTGGTGCACCAGCATACGAAGCGCTATCACCACCACTTCCGTCGCTATCGTCGACGTTTCCGTCATGCTCAACGCTTTCCCCGATCGCTCGCTGAATTCGACACGTGTCGCGTCGACCCCACAGGACAGTTGGGGTCTCCACTTGGCTTCAAACAGCTCAACAGCTCCTGAAACTTCTCCTTGATCGAGGTGAGATCACGCAGCGCTCGGCCGTTTCGTTCGGCTTAGATCTGATAGTTCTCGAGAACAAG
>LGTU01001829.1:0-12233 GCA_001314425.1 Phytophthora pluvialis | reverse complement strand
CTTCACGTCTTGAAGGTGCTGCGTCACCTCAGTCGATCTCTGCGTCACGTCAAGCACAGCAGCCAACTCGTCGTTCGCTAGAGACTACCGAAGGCTTCATGATCTCATCACCGAGCACACCGACCCGCTATCGATCGGTCTCCCTGCTAATTGCAACCTCACCTCACATTGAACACACCGAATCAGACATCGCAGACGATGACTCGGCTTCCGTCACGACGGCGGTCAACGATGATCCTTCAGCTGCTTCTTATGAAGTGCGATGCGGTATGTTGCTTGTTATGCTGCATCATATGCTGTACTTAAACTGAAATCGTACTGGAGGCAGCGCATTGACATGTTACTTTGTACGTGTATTGCAGACGCCGAGGATGATGAAGATGGCTTGAGCTTACGTGGGAGTGAACTGCTGGCAGACACCAACGATATCCTGAATGCTGTGGAATCGAATGAAAGCTCAGGGCAGTACGGAGCTGTGATGAAGCTGAAAACGATGGTGTTGACACTGGTGACTACGATTCTGACGAGAGTGTGGAGGCTCGCTGCACGCCAGAAGATGTTGTTGATGACCTGGACCAGACAGAGTCCGAAGTTGCTGCAGAAGTTCTTTTCGCGGAGAACTGCTTGGATAGCTTAGGTGGAGAGGATGGAGTTCTTCGTGGGAATCTCAAAGCGGACGTGTTGCGAATCATGTCTACGTCGGGTTGGGAAGATGTCGTGGAGCCTGACATTGAGGACCATCTTATGGAACCATACGAGCCTGTCAATAACACAGGCAGCTATCCTGGATTGCGTCAAGGTTACTCTGGACCAACTGCAGAGGCGCTACGCCACGGCGATTCTCCTGTTGCGCTCTTCTTTTACTTTTTGCCGGTGGTTCTATGGCAGCATATCGCCGCATGTACAAATGAGTATCACCGGGAGATGCTCCCAGTGCGGGTTGATGGAGTGTATGAGCGGTGCCGCAAGAAACGTCAGCGTAACACGGAGCTGCCGCGCAAGACACGTCGCGACATCCAGCACGAAATGGAGTCGTTGAAGCCAATAATGCCCCATGAGCTGTGTCGATTCATCGGCTTGCTAGTGGCGAGAACAGTTGCGCCAAACCGGGAGAAGCTGTCAAACCATTGGAAGACTACCGATGTTGGAGCCATCTCGCGTGGCTGCTTTGGGTCAGTCTTGGCACGTGATCGATTCATGGAGATAACGCGCAATCTACATTTCAATCCAAACATCGACCCAAGAGCACAAACGGATCGCGCTTGGAAGATATGCAAGGTTGTGGAGGTGCTACAGCGAACATTTGAACGAGGGTATGTTGCTCCGTCGCACTTGGCGTTTCTTCGCGGGCTCCTTCGCGGGCTCCGAGCGGTTTTGCGACTGTTTGCGGGCGGCGGGAGAAGACCGTGAACAGGCTACCCAGACCGTCACCTGGCACCCAGTCTTTGGCGGCCACTGCTCGGGGGTTCTCGCTACCAATCGGTATGAGTTCCGCCCAGCCACGACCCCGTGACGGCCGAACCCCAGCGTGAAATGAAAGTGAAGGGCAGCGCACGGCTCAAGTCAAGGCCAACCTCGCGTCTTCGAAGGTGTCGTCATCTAACTCCTCTGCTTTCCAGCTGTCCTTGGCACCGCCGTCCTGTCCAAGATGTCCGAGGCAGGGATAGCCACCGACGTGGTGAGGCAGTTCCCGAGTAACAATTGGTGGTATCGAGCCAGAGACGATTACGAGGGGAGACTTCTGACCGGCAGGGCCCAAGGTGACTCGGGGTGCGACCGCGCCACGGAGGGCAAGAGCCCCGTCACGTGATTTGTTCAGAAATGACCCCCCCCCCCCCNTTGTTCAGAAATGACCCCCCCCCCCCGATGCCTCGTGACATCAGGTCCGTACCATGTTGAAGGCAGCTCTCTCTTCTGCCTCACCACCCGGCTGTTTCGCCGCAACCAATCGTACCAACCCCTCGATTTTTAGCGTGTCCGTTGCAACGTTTCGTTCCAGCGACGACGACGACCCGACACGAGTTATGGCGTGTCCTTGACGGGAACTTATTGGTAAGTTGAGCGGTTCTCAACTAGCGGCACGAGCGTGAGAAGCGCGTCATCGTTTCCGGCCCGCTTGCGGTGCCGGCGGGGTAGGCGGTGATTGACAAGCCACTTGCTCGTGCTCTTCCGCTTCTTGGCCCATATTCGCTAGAACGAGTTTGGTGTCGACTACGTGGGCAACGACATCGGCGCGGCCTGGGGTGCAGTCAGCGCCTATTAGAAACGAGTTCCGGCATCGACCCGGTGCGATCTACAACGTGCATAATGCAACGACGACGGCCTCCCTCTGCGAAGTTTTCGCAAGTAATCCACCAGAACTGGTTTATTATAACCAGCCGGGAGTCCTGGCACATCGGTAAAGGTGATTATCGTCTATTCCGTCACTTCAGCTCAAGTCAAGGCCAACCCTGCGATCGAAGGCGCTTACCTCTCCTATTGAGCAGTCGTCGCCTCTGGAGTTCGAGGTGGTGTCCCTTACGACGCCTACCACAGTTTCGATGGCAGTATTTTCCTTATCCGGTGGCCGGGCTCGACTACGCGTCGCTATCGCCGATAGTGATTTTCTGCAGAACGTGTTTGCGCACGGTCTTGAGGAACTGTCGTAGTCGACGGCAAGGGGCCACGCACCATGCGTGGCGAGCACGCCGTGGTTGATCCGGCGATGGCAACGACCACTCGAGTCTCCTGGCACGTCGTGGGCGGAGTGGTCGTCACCAACTCGCACGAGGCGGTCGAGCAACGGAGACTCCTGCATGACGACGAGGCGGTCGAGCGACGGAGACTCCTGCATGACGACGAGGCGGTCGAGCGACGGAGGAGGTGTGCTCGACTGGTTCTGTTCCACCCGCGGGGCTCACGACCGTCGGTCCCCTGGGGCTCTTCATCCAGCGCGATGGCATTTGTAATGTATGCGTTAATTTAATGAGTAGGAGGACGTGTGCGATGCCTTCTGCGGCGCGTTTTAGGCTGAAGAAGACCGGTGCGTGATATGTATTAGCATCTAATGGATTGAATGGCGTGTCTATCGAGCCACTGGGAGAGCACGTGATGGAAAACTCTCGTCCTCCTCGTCCTGAGCATCCCTAACATGCTGCGTTGAGTCAATGTCACTTGATTGGCGCTTGAGATGCTACTCTTCCTCAAGGTGAATCATACGTGCGGCCTCGAGTTTGGTGTCGACGGAGCGACTGGTCTCAGTCGCCGCAGACCGGCTGTCAGGGCCCGGAGTTTTCTCAGTAGCAGTATGCGTTAAGGCCCAGAAAAAGTCATTCACCGTGAAGGGGCCCGATCGCCATACCGGCGATCAGATTTCGCAACGCGGCCCAACTGCACTTAGGCCGCACACAACTGGCCAATTTCAACGAGCTCCCGGCGCCCGGGAGGGGTCTCGTCGAGACCAACGACTCGGTCTTTTGTCATTACGACGGATTTGCCTCCTGCTTGGTTGCCACCTCCACGGCCACTGCGAGATGAGTGTCCCGATTTTGTGTGCGCCTCTGCCCACACTACCAGCTTCATAAGTCGATTCCTTGGCCGCCCCGTATGCGCAATTCCGTTTGAAAGCTGGGATGTTTGGGGCGCGGGGTTTTTGGGTGCGAGCAGTGAATGAGGTCATCTCTTACCCGCACTTAGTAGGGACCTTGGCGCTATGGAGCCTCCAGGTAATAACGTCAATCCATTGAGCGACAGGATGTCCGGGTCACGGGCGTACAAAATATCAAATACTTGTCCACAGTTACGCAGTCCTCGGGACGTTAGAGTCGAGCTAGTGACGATCCACGCGCGGGGTGCGAGCCGGCGTCGATGCGTCATAGCCTGGGTGTCGAAGCCCGACACAGTCTCCGATCCATTCGCCATTCCGCAACCGACAGACTCGAAGGATGGAGCAGCGTCGACGCCAGGCGGCCGGAATCAAACCGGTGACCTGGAAGCAGAGCTTCCCGCTCACTGGACGACAAGGTGGACGCCAGCAATACCATCTCCAGCGCTATGAACGGTCTCCCACCTTGTACCCACCTAGCCGGCCTGGCTAATTTTGTCGATTGCCCAACTGCGCTCAGGGGTCCCGAAGTTATGGATCTATTTTGCCGAGCACTTTGCGCGAAAAAAAAAGACGCTAAGTGCCGGCGCTATTGTTTTCCGAGCCAAAGTTGGCGTTTAAGCCACACATAGCTACGGTTCACCAGCCCATCACGCCAGTGTCGTACTACCAAGCGGAGGTGAAGCTTGCGAGCCGCAGCCGGTTTACTTGCAGAGGCCGCGCCGATATCAACCGTTGTTGATTGCTACGGACGCGTGGCGGTCTGTCAGCATGGACTTCATCTTCGGGACCACTCATAGCCACACTGAGGCGTTTTATGCGACATGACACATTCAAAAGGCCCCGGAAGCCTCGTACCAGCACACCTCGAATGAAGCTGATAAAGTAGCAGAACAATTGTTTCAAGACGAGTTGCACAACGACTCCAAGCCACCCCACGGACTTTCCCTTGTAGCATCGGGGACAGCTTTGATCAGAGATGGAAACTCACGAATGATCGGTGCCATGATGAACGCTGAGCAATGCATAAAGAGTAATTCCTCGTTCAAGACTGAAAATTCCCGCACCCACCTAGCACAGCTAGCTAATTGGGTGGAGGCCGGTCGAGCTTTGGAGTATGCAGCTCGTTCCGGTTATCTTGGAAGCCGACTTGGGATTCACCATTAGCGCAATGAGAACAGAAATCTAATGTAGTTCAGACGCCTCGGTCCACGCCTCTAGCCCTTCAGGGCATTCAACTGCTTGACGGAGAGTGTTTTGACATTGCCAGTTTGGAGGCAGGACTCAGCATGGAAGGGGAGCGACTCTAACAATACCGTGATGTTGCACGAGAGTACGACCCTTCTCCAGTACATGAGACAGCTTCTTCCAGTCTGAGCGAACGTCATCTGGGAGCTGGGTAATCCAATTGGCGAGGGTTTGGACTTCGGTCTGAGCGGTGTGGTTTGGCTTTTGAATCAGCTTTGCTGTTGCGAACAATCGCTCGGATGACCGCAATCTGCAGTTGCCGCGGTTCATGATCTTACTCGCACGTACGAGTTCGCACACACCCTGGCGCAAATGTTTCGCTGAAGCAGGAATTCTCCTTTCCTCTCGTGCTTGTGGATGGCTCGGATTTTGGTGGCAAGCTAGGCTGCTCTATGTCGGTTTTCATGAACGTTTTTACAGTAACCGTGCCAGAACTAAAATATTGTTCTTCGGGATATTTTGGGTCGGGAAAGGGCTTAAAATGAGCGCAAGGCGCTGCTCCCATCGATTCGGCCACCTCATGCGCCGCGCTCGCCATCGCCCTCGAGAAAGAAGCCAGGGGTTCTCCACGACCTCTGCGAGGCAAACAGTATCAGCGCGTTGAACGGCTTCTTGGATGTCTGACGTTAGAGACCGAACATACAACCGGTCCCTACTAAGGGAACCGTTGGTTCAGATAATTGGTAAATGCGGTTATCCGGTAGAGCCCTCGGGGCGTGGACCCGGGACAAGCTCTAAAATCTTTTACCTTCCAAGTAAATATTGTGGGTTCAAGTCCCACTAATCACATAAAAATTATAGAGCAGCCTAGCTTGCCGCCGAAATTGCAGCCCCCTGCTTTTTGAGGATGAATCCGGAGCAACCACGAGCCCCCTCTCCAACGTCACAAGCGTCGTATGTAGGAAAGCCGGTCCAGGTCGTTGACGTGGGTGGAACTGTGGGAGCTAGTGTACTACTAACGCAGGTCGACGACATTCGCCTAGTTAAGGCGAAACAGACTTAGAAAATTTTGCTCTGTTAGTTAGTCTTTGTCGCTCGATCAGTAGTTCAGCTTACAAAGTAAAGAAAATCATTTCTTCGTCGGATAAGGGCGACCCACTTCACCAAGAACACTCGCTGAGCGTGCCGGAATCTCCGCGCAACACATTTCGCGAGTTTTGAAAGGGAAGGAGGACACAATCATCGCAGATAAATCAACAATATATCCTGAAACTAATTCAGCTTCCCAAAATGTTGCTATTTTCACTGGTCTCCTCTATTTGTAGACGGACTCCCCGCCTCGCCCCGTGCCCGTGGGGTCTCCGCCCTGAGGTCGGTCAGCGTAATCACCGGAAAGTCCTTGCGCACGGTCTTCTCTCCGTGCGGCTCCCGCGGCAGCTCGGCCGGGAACAAGTCAAGCGATCGTTGGTGTCTCACCCGTTTTTGCGCAAAGTGGCTGTGTCCCGCAGGCAGGGCCCGGGTGGAGGCCGTCGAATGGGGAAACGGTTGTCCCGTCGAAGGTTCCGCTCCCGCAGGTCTAATCGCGTGCAGTCACGCTTCCTGAGTACCCAACAGTGGGTGCTAGGTGGGTGCGGGGAGGATACAGGCTTGCTACCGCCTTGTCGAGCGTCGAATGTTAGGTCTCCCCAGTTTCTATACACAAGTTGTGTACACAACCACGACGCAATGTCTCGGGTACTGAAGAGGGTCATACGACGCATGTTTCGAGGTCATCGTACTATCTTCGAGATCGATCACAGCCCGTTTGCGACGGCGTCGTTGACAGCGCCGGCTGCCCCGGCTCTATCCGTCTGGATCGTGCCGGTCATCCACAAACATTGCCACTGCGCGCGTGCTTTCCTCGACCTATTCTCAAACTTTAAATCTGCAAGACCTGCAGGTTTCTTAATTGAACTTGTGGATGTGAACAGGAAACGCAAACAAAAAACTTCCTGCACGGATGTCGTCCAGTACGGGGGCGTGGGGAGACAGGAATCGCCAGATCTTTCACCAGTGTCATATCAGACCAAAAGTGCACAATTGCTGCCGCAGGCTTGCTGGCCTCCGCTGCGCTCCGGCGGGCATTTATTTCAGCGATCTTCGAGACTTGTTCCAGGTGGGGCACCCATACAAAAGTCAAGTAAGTGCGTGAGTCCACCCTCAGCATACTAAACACAAGATATAGCGTGAACCAGCCGATTTTCTTGGGGTTGCCCTGCTCGTCCTTGCCGACTTCAATCTCGACGTAGCGAAAACAATCTCTAAGTTGTGCGCTGGTTTAATTGTATGGAGTTTGCGGTGTGTTTATGTGGCGAGGCGGTGTCCTAAGCCACGGGAAAACCTTAACCTTGAAACTGGGATCAATAAACTCGATGTCAGAACACTCAGACTATCGCTAGTCCGAGTGTGGCGTGTGAGTCCTCGCTTGTAAACCACTTTCCGGACTTGGTTCTTTGACTAAGGCTACGCTGTGGGCCCAATCGTGAGGCGGCCACACCAGCTACACCCAGATCCAAGTATCTCCAAACAAACCTACTTGAGCGGAACTTGGCCCTGGCTCAGTAGGTCTCAGTCTGCACGTGTTGATCCGAACTCGAAATGCCCCGAGTTTTCTTGAATATTCGCACGTCACTCCACACACACACACACACTTGTCCTCTTCTTTACTTAGACCCAGGACACGGGTCGTAACAGCCTCCACTCTTCTCAGCGAACTCCGGCTTCGAGTCGCTCCAGTCACTTCACTTCNGTCACTCACTCCTCAGATCCAAGAGGAGTCAGGAGTTGTTGGCTCGGGATGAGCCCGTCCGAATCCAGAGCACTCGCACTAACTCTGGGACAACCGCGCACCACGCCTACACCAGGCGAGCAAAACTGGACCAATTCCAGGAACACGTGAACCTGCCTCCACTCGGGGACCAAAATGGGATCCTCCCTGTTGCGGGCTATCGTTAGTTTCCCCTTCTGTAGCTTTGGGACGCATGCACCGATGGCGTCTCACATATACTTGTGTCAACTTTTCTCCGCGTTTGCTCGTGTGCATCTTGTGGAATCACACATGGTTCGAGAGTTGCTTCTTGGATTTGAAAAATAAAAAACGTATTGGTGGTTTCGTAACCACCGGGTTTGCCGAAGGAGACACGAAGGTAAGGAAGCGAAACCCCTCTTTCCCGGGCACCTGTTGTGTAGTCATTCACCAATTTTCTAAGGGGCTCTCGAGCGACCCTTCGGACACCTCTTCGCGGACGCCTTCACGACCTCTCAACAATGGCAGCTCACCCGACGTTCACTTTCTTCAAACCTGAGCTTCTTTCTGCGGAGGGCTACTGCTACGGCCGTGCCTCGATTCCAGACGTCGCTGACCCAGCCAGTTCTGTCAACGTGGATCGCGTGAATACCGGTCGCTGGCATGAACTGTCGGACGCGAGCTTTCCTCGCCCAAGCTCCGATCTGGCATTGCGCACCGTCTCGGCAGCGGAGGCTACCTCTGACATCGGTACTTACGTGGGCAGCTGCGTGTGTATTGCTAGGGCATCGCACTCCCGCGGGCCATCCTGGGACTATGGCGCCGTGTCCGGCTACTCGTGGGACCCGAATACTAGCTCGGGTGTGCTCCACATCTCGTTCGATGGAGTTGTGAAGCCTGTGCAATTTCGACCAAGCGAGATTCAGCACTTGGCGTACGTGCCCTATGCGTTGCGCCCCTGTATCGGCCGGTCGGTGTGTGACCTGATGACGACCGAGATGCAGCATCTCCACGACTCGGCTTGCAATCACTTGGTTGGCGTACGCACCAGGGCTACACGCCGCTCGAAAACTATCCAGGAGAAATTGAATGCACCCGTCATTGATGAAACCAAACCAATCCCGCTGTTTGACAGCTCCACCGGCTCGATCCGAGTGGTGAAAACCAAATACCTGCTTGCTTTCGTGTAGTACAAACAAGGCGGGCGGCGAACACCACGCAATGTGGTACTTGGTGATTCTGTTTTTGACGGGCACTCGAGTGGAGCCAACACATCCACAGACCCGGCAGCCGAAACAAACTCCGGAGGGACGCCCCTGCTACCCTTTGTCTCACATGATCTCCTAGCGACTCCGACGAAGATGATGACCCGGCGGTGGCCTCGACAATGATCGTTGCGGCACCAGAGGTAACACAGGTTCAGACGACGACGATACCGAGAACATCGCGGAAGCGCGCTAGAGGGTCTCCCGATGGCGCCTCCGACGACATCGACTCACTGGCGGCGTTGCGAGACGTACACTCGAAACCCGACTATGATTCGTAACATTGACCGGTTGGTATCAATGAACCAGACCCAATAAAACGAACGCAGCTTTCAATGTCCTAGTGCGCAAACCGCTGACAGTCAAGCTCGATTTCGCCCGACGGTCATGCAACGCCAGATCCATCGCCATCTAGTGAACGGTACGTACGCTTGCATGAGGGCTCAGGTCCTGATGGAAACGCTTCAAATTTCGCTACAGACGCTCGATTTACTGCCACACCCCGCCGTCATTCGTGGTTTCTTCAGCTGGGATTTTGCCACTCAAGGCCTAAGTGTTATGCATTTTATTAGTCTCTCCGACGTGGTGCGTCAGAAACGTCGAGCTGAAAGCGATATGTCGGACTTTTCGAGGAAGAACAAGTTACCTCGGCCATCGGCAGCGGGGGATCTCGCTGCTGTTTTCGATGCCCTTGGTGGTTTGGCTGCAGTCGTCAAAATTGCCTACCAGCCTTTTGTCCCAACGCTGGTAGAGGAAGCACAAGTCTTTGTACGCAAGCTTTCACGCTCCAAGCTTGGCAAAAACTTCGGTATCCCTGAAGCCCGTAGTGAGCTCATCAACTGGATCGACGAACGTTTCGAATCCGTACGTCTACTTCTTGCCCAAGGCCACGTCGATGCCGCACAGGTAGTCCACGGCGCGTTCCGAGAGAGTGACCCATCATTTACACAACTGATCCAGGTGGTGAGTGAGTGTCGCCTCACACACTCGGAGCAGCAAATGGCAGCAGCGGCTGCGAGACATGGACCAAGTAGTAGCAACCGATGGGGCTCAACGGCGACACGAATCTGAGAGTCGCTAAGTCAACGAAATCAAAGAAATCAAGCACGAGCGGCCAGAAATTACCGACGAGATCGTGCACATGCTGTCTTTGCTCAATGGTAAGCGCCTCTGCATGAAGTATATCTCCAACATGGGCTGTCCCAGCAGACGGGATAGTTGTTTCTCACGTCGACGAGGCCACTCAGTATTCCTACTACAATCCGCGATCTCATTGTTCAGCATTATGGAGGGTTCAAGCCCGAATTCACGGAGATCACAGTCGTACCGGACCGAGCCTGATGGATTCTTGGCTCTCTTGTGGCAGTCAACGAGGTTGCTGAGCTCCCTACTCAGGAGCTACGCGATAGGCCTCCAGATCTAGTCGCACCGGCGGAACTGCGAACCGGTCCACACATGACCGGGGATCCTTCACATATTTTCCCCTGGCCTAGACTCACTGACCCCAGCAGAGAGCCAATTCATTCTCGACTGACGGAGGTCACCACAGATCCTCGGCCGGTTTTGGTACAAATGCCCCTATCTTCCGTCAACGCTCCGAAAACGACAAAAAACAGTGGTAGGGCCACGAGTTCTGCTGGTACGTCAAGCGAGGGCGATAGTATCGCAAATTCTGCTGTGCTAGCTGGGAACATCAATCGCACTGTGTCGTGCCATGAAGATACACGCCTGTTCCCAACGACGAGGACAACCTTAGCAACGCTCGCGAATCCTCTGGCCGCTGATGAATTTATGAAGAAACGGCAACGAGTCTACTCCGCGACACTGCAGGTTCGTCGACGAATGCTAGAGCATGCTAATGAGGTAGCACAAGTCCGACTTGCAGCCCGGCTTGAAGAGTAAGGACTGCAGCTGCCATCAGCCGATCCACACTGTGCCACGACTACGGGTGACCGCGGTGTTGGAGTTGATGTGGAGAAACAGCGCGTGTTTAGCGAATTCCTTCGCCGGTCTGGTATGCATCTACCCGAATTTGTTCGGCTTCTGCGCGGGGAGTCGGACTTGGATCCTCGTCCGAATAAGGCCCTGGAAATCCCAAGTCATCTGCCGGGTGGTCCTCATACAAGTATCGATCAGCGTGGGAGGCTGTGGTACGTCATGGAGTTATTCCAGAATGGGAAAATGACTTTTGTACTCAGGCGATACCTCCTTCCAACCACGCATCAGCTTCAGTGGCAATGCAATCGATTTTAAAAAGCATTCGCAAAGGTCAGGACCGTAACCAGTATCTCGGTCTCGACTTGGAATTACTGGACATCCTGCCAGGAATCACTTGTAGTCCGTTCGGAGCAGCACCGAAGGGCTCTGCGCCGCTTTTGGAGGATGCCCGGATGATTCGTGATTTATCATACCCGGCTGGGCGTTCCGTTAATGACAACTCCGTCGACGATGGATCGGTCATCATTCAGTACGATGGACCACACGCGTTGGCACGTCGAGTTCTAGAAGTTGAGTCCCAATCTCCTGGTCGCACAAAACGGCTATCTGGGGGACGTAAATGGAGCATTTCGCAATGTGCCTATTCACGCTGATCATGTTGGACGGTTTGCGGGGGTAATTCGTGAGCTGAACATCCTCGTGATTGATCTTGCCTGCCCTTTCGGATGGACATTTTTCGCCGGTGAAGTATTGGCTCGCTGGTGGTGCGATCGCGCGCCTGTACTCCGCAGCAAAACCCAGCTGGCTGGCACAACCTGCTCACGCAGCTCGGCCGTTCGATTCAAAGACTTGGTGTGACGACCATAACGTCATCGAAGCAGACATTGACACGCGACTTTTTGAGGCTGCTCTTGCGCTACGCGAGGCGATGATCATGGTCCGAGGCCCTGACGCAATTAGTGAAGACAAATTCACAAATTGGGCAACTACAGGTAGGGCACTCGGTCTACATTGGAATATTCGATTATCCTACGTGGCGATTCCACCAGAGAATATCGCGAATGCCCTCTTGCAAGTTGAGGGCATGCTGGCCACTAAACACACGTCAAAGTCCAACCTGGAAAAACTTATCGGTAGTCTGCGTCACGTGGTGACTTGTGTCAGGTCAGCGGCGCCGAGCTTCCAACGGCTAGCATCCTTGTGTCGTTCGATTCGCCGGTTCAGTCGAGCCCCACTATCCAACGGGGCTCGAGACGATTTGCTGTGGTTTGGACTGATCCTAAACACGGCAAACCTCAACTGGATACCGCTGTCACGATTCGCGCAATCGCAATCACCTGATATTACCGTATACATGGACGCTAGCGATGTTGGTCTGTGTGCTCTTTGTCCGTCACGAAAAGAGTAGATTCAGATTGTCTTTGATGCAGAAGAGCTTGACCAAATCGCCATTTTCCGTAATGAGGGAGAAGGC
>LGTU01001822.1:0-12325 GCA_001314425.1 Phytophthora pluvialis | reverse complement strand
CGTACTCCGACAAATGAGTTGATGCTCTCGTTGATAAAGGCGCTTGAGGAAGAGGAAACGCGACGAATCGAGTAGTGGTTTAAATCCAAGCTCTTCTGTCCTAGAGCTGGACAACTCGAGTTGAACGCATCGCTATCGCTGTCCTTGAGAGAGGAGAGTGACCAAGCTGTGGTGTCTCGGGCATTCTAGGGTGGGGATAACGCGTGAAAGCTGAAATCTGGAGGTCACCGTGAACTGCTTACTTAGCGTTGTATGGCAAGTTGAGCTCTAAACAGTAAAATGTGAAGTCAGATTAAGGTTAGCTGGCTAGGAGTGCAGTCTTCTTACCTACGAGCCCAGTCCTTGAGCTTGGTCTCACTTCCTGCGTCCTGCTGCACGCCACCAGCCACTCCTGGCTGCTGCCGCGTGCCTCTCGCCCGTTGTTGCCGCCGCCTCCAGCTTGCCGCCTCCGCAGGCACGCGCCTCCGCTTGCCATTTGCTGGAGGCCGGATCGCAGTCGGGATTAGCGTCGAGATCGGTGCCGCGATTGGCACCGGGATCGGCGTCGCGATCGGCAGTCGCTAGCCGCAGTGTCGTCTGAGTTTGCGCTCCTCAGCGCTCAACACAGCCCCCCAAGACGACTACTGCGGGCGTTGAAAACTTGAAAATGAAAAGCTTGAAACTGGAAAATTGAAAAAAATCGCCACCGAAATGTCTTGTCTCTGCGCACCGATATGTTTTGTCTGCACAAGCTGCACAATATGGCCTTTCTGCGCACAATCAAATGTCGACTGGTGAACCGGTTGACGTTGAAGTTGGAAGTTGTAGCCGCTACAGCAAAGCAGCGAGCTCCGGAGCATCCACCGATTGGACGTACTGCGTCACCAGTGCAGGCACGTCACCGTAGATGGATGGAAACGATTTCCAGGAGTTCTTGGCATCCTCGAGGCCACGCCAAGCAACGTACAGCTGCCATTCGTTGGCGCTGGCGTCGAAACGGTGGTCCACAATAGCGCGGACGCCCAACACAATCCCCTGCGTGGTGACATGCTCCCGGATCTCGGCGGTGTTGCCGAGATCGGCGTCGCAGTAGTGCTTGAGGCGTGACCCGTGCACCTCGTATTCGTCCCCCGTGAGCAGGTGGGTAATGATGAACGAGTGCGAGAGGGCACGGGCGACGCGGAAAGGGCCCACCCAGCGCACCAAAAGCTTGGATCCGCGCAGGCGGGAGTCGATGCGGGACCACAGCACGTAGTCCCCTCCGTAAAGTCACAGTTCTGGCCCAGACCACGACCGACTGCATACGCGCGGCGCTGTTCCTTGCGGCGGACCACTTCGCCGTGCAGCGCGTGCAGATGATCACGCAGAGTGGCGAGCTGCGAAGCTGCCGCGTCCAAGTGGACGGTGCGCAAACGGTAGGTGTCCCCGATCGGAACAGTAATCGTGTCGAGCAGAGACGGGGCTGGCAGGCCCGTGAACAGCTCGATAGGTGAGCACCAACACGTGCTTGCTGTCTCCATAAGAGTCGCCGAGGGTCAAATAGTCCAGGTGGAGGCACTCATTCCGCTTCGTACCAGTAGAAGTCGGACCCCATGGGCGCACGACGCTTTTGCCACCTTTGACATGTTTGCATAGAAGGCAGTCGCGTAACCAGCGGCCTCAGGTTCGCGATAGCAAAGCGCTCCGTAAGTGATGCGAGCATGACGTCGCTGCCGCGATGTCCTTGCGGCCCACAGTGAGCAACCACCAACAGCCGCGGCAGGAGCTCACGCGCCTGCCGCGGAATCCACAGCTTGCTGTCCACTCGGACATATCCATCCGCGTCGGCAGCACTAGATGCATCTGCGTGCGCCTGGCGTTGCTGGACGCCGATCGCCACCATCGTTGGCCAGGCAAAGTCGTCATCCTGCAGTGGACGCAGCGACGAGACTAATCGTGAACTGCGTGTAGTCACCCGCTTCACCGGCGTCAGGATGTCTGCCGTTGCTGTAATCATCGGCAGCTGCAGGTACGCAGCAGAGACATCGACAGGCTGGAAGAATGGAGAAGCAGCCCCTGGGGCATCCGCCTCGCCTTCAGGATCGCCGTTGCCATCACCAGCTGCAGCACCAATCACTCGCCTCACGGCCAGGCAAGAGTCCTGCGGAGACGTCCCGCTCTGGCCCCAGCGCGAGACGAGGTTAGCCCAGACGTTGTCCTCGCCCTTGATGTGCTCAATAGTGTATCGTACACCCACAATTTGCAGTGCCCACCACTGCAACTTGCCGCGCAAGTGCGGCTTAATCGTCTTGTCAGGTGCGAAGATGTGGATCAGATTCGCGTGGTCGCAGTAAATGCGGACACCCTTCTGGCGCTCCAGTAGGTAGGCAAGATCACTACAGGCACGGACCACCGGATAGGCCTCTTTTTCCACGATAGACCAGTTCTCTCTATGGTGAAAAGTCCGCCACGACAGACCAATAGTTCATGTTGCTGCTCCGCGACTGGTATACCATCAACCCAGTTGTGCACTTGCGTGAGAATAGCTGACCAACCTGCTAGCGATGCGTCGTTCAACACGCACACCGTGGCGTCCCTGTCGGCAAAGTACTGCTTCGCCGAAATCGCCAGCAGCTTGACCACAGCCTCAAAAGCGTCCATATCCTCCTGTGGCCAGCTGAGATCCACACCCGCAAGCTGCGACTTGCGCCGACCCCGGCGCGCGATAACACCCTCGAGCTTAGACTGAAGCGGTCCTACAACGCGTGCGTAGTCGACCATCGAGTCGCGTAGCCAGTTGGCTGCACACAGAAACTGCTGCAATGCGGCCGCAGTAGGTGGCAGTTGCATGCTTGTCAATGCTTGCAGTCGACCCGGGGAATGCTTGATGCCAGTGCCATCAATAACCTTGCCGCACCACACCACCTCCGAGTCGAAAATAACACACTTCTTCGCGTTCAACTTGAGTCGGCGGGCACGGAGCACAGTTAACAGTTCACGTAGCTTGGCGATGTACTCGCTAGCGCTCTTAGCAAATAACAGCAGATCGTCAATCCACACTAAGAGGTTGTGATAGAGCATGTCACGAAAACACTCCTGCATTTGCAGCTGGAAGTGCATCGCAGAATCACTGGTCCCTTGCGGAACCCTCGTTGGCGTGAATACGCCGTCCTCCGTGACAAAGCTGAAAAGTTCTTGACTCGCTGGATCTAACGGCAACTGCCAAAAACCTTTGAAAAGGTCGAACAGACCAAAGCCGTACGCATCCTTGACACTCTGTGTCACTGCGTACAGGTTCGGCGTCGCCCCAGCTAGCGGCACTGTGCACTTGTTCACAGAACGGTAGTCGATCGTGCAGCGATAGTCGTCACTGTGGAGTTTCTTGACAGGCAGTGCCGGGCAAGCCCAGTGGCTGGAGTTGTTGCGACGTACGAGACCATTGCGCTCCAACTCACGCACAAAATCTCTCAGGAACACTCGCTGTAGCTCGGGGTATTTCCGAGTGCCACTGCGATACGGCTTCGCATCGTCATGTAGCTTTACCTTCAGCGGCTCCACGTCGGCAGGTGGGTCGGCACCAATGTTAATGCGCCAGACATCAATAAACTCGAACACCAAAGCTCGCAGCTTACCCAACAGTGCAGGTTCAAAACCCGCAGCTTTCGCGGCTTCCAACATCTTGTTGAGGTACGCCTCGATCTGCTCCTTATCCACCGTGAACACCAGTTGAGGTGTTTCACTAGTGATGTCGTTCTCATCGGCGTCACTCACCTTGTTACCACCTGCTAATTGCTCGAACAATCGGTCAATATCAATGCCGATGTCCTGCATCGTCGTGCGGCCGAGCAAAAATTCATCCTCGTTCCTGTCCATGACAAGGCACGAGACGCTCGAAAGATGCAGCGGCCCAGCTGCAGTCTCAACCCGCAAATCCAACGTCGCAGTGTCTCGACAAAAAACCTTTGCACCTCCGGCAACCTGCACACACACAGGCGGGTCCAGTTGTTGGAGCCGCGCGTCGCTAACTCCATGAAGTTCTTCGACCAGTGCACGTGAGATGATGTTGCTGTCGGCGCCAGTGTCTGGGCAAAACGGTACATCCAGAACACAGTTGATACAAACTCGACGTCCTTCTCCGGCCCGGACTGTGCGTAGTGCACAGTCTTGGCTCGCTCCTCATTGCGCGCCTTCCTAGCCCGCATCGCTTGTTGCACTTCTTGCTTCTGCTCGTCGGTCGCATCTGGACACTCTCTCGCCCAATGCGGGCCCTTGCAGATTAAGCAACCCGTCCGAGGCGGAGCCGAAACTGCCTTCGGTCCCTTCGGGCGATCACTTTTGACAGCGGCACTAGTTTGTGGCGGCCGCGAGCCACTCGACTTATTCTGCCCAGCCGGCTTGCTCCTCGGGGTATCGCTTCGCTTCAACTCCAATTGCATGGTGTGAAAATGCTGCTGACTTTTCGCCCTGAGGACGACTAGTTCGTAGAGTGCAACATCATCATGCTTTACCTGCTGGTGCGTGACAGCAACGAGTCGCTCAATGTCCACGCGCAGCACGGATGGAAACAAATTTGCCACCAGGAGTCTGCAGCGCGTCTTCATACTCTGACGCCCCGCGGCATCAATCACCACTCCTCGACCGACCCACGTCACCAAACCATGTTCGTCTACAAGGCGGTCGAAGTCCATGAAGTACTTCGCGATACGGGCACCAATGTCCGCTATCTTCATGCCCATCTTTAGGTGGTCGTCAAAAAGCTTGGCCACGTCAGGGACGTGGTCGTTCATTAGGCTGGCCGCCCGACTCTTGATCTCCTCCTGCAGGCGCGCCTCCGTCACCCCCTCCACGGTGGTACGGAATTCGTAGTGCGCCAAATGCTCTAGGATTCTTGGGTCCATGGAGCTCTTGATGCTGACGACAACATTCTCATGTGCTTCACCTGTCGCCAGACATCGCTCCCAGATCCGACAGTCTCGGAGGCTTGATGAAAAGAAAGGTCGCTTGAGCACTTGATGTCAGAATGCAAAGTGAGTTGATTGAGGNCCGTAATCACAGGAATGGTTGCGGTACCACTGAGTGATGGTCATACCGGTATCTACCGGTATTCCGCAGCTGGTTGAGGCGTCATCTTGCCAACATGATGTACTCGAAGACCGGCTGCGCGTTCGTCGTCTCGACGTCACCGTCTTGGTCAACCACGTCGTTGTGCGGCATCGTCGATTCTTGATAGCCAAAGTATACTTTATGGCAAGTTGAGCTCTAAACAGTAAAATGTGAAGTCAGATTAAGGTTAGCTGGCTAGGAGTGCAGTCTTCTTACCTACGAGCCCAGTCCTTGAGCTTGGTCTCGCTTCCTGCGTCCTGCTGCACGCCACCAGCCACTCCTGGCTGCTGCCGCGTGCCTCTCGCCCGTTGTTGCCGCCGCCTCCAGCTTGCCGCCTCCGCAGGCATGCGCCTCCGCTTGCCATTTGCTGGAGGCCGGATCGCAGTCGGGATTAGCGTCGAGATCGGTGCCGCGATTGGCACCGGGATCGGCGTCGCGATCGGCAGTCGCTAGCCGCAGCGTCGTCTGAGTTTGCGCTCCTGAGCGCTCAACACGTCGAGATGCCCCGTTGACGCGCCGCTACGACCTAAGACCAAATCCAATCGGTGCGTTGCGTTGATGGCACAGTAATCATTGCAACTTGCAAATGAAGCTGCTACATGTAGCACAGCTCAGTCCGGTTGTACGTTATCCATTACGTCTACCGATATCGATAGTAGTGAACATTGGTTGAGTCCCATTTGGACGCTTGTCACTGACGAAGCTTGATGATGTGGATCTCTATCCTCGTCAACTCGATCGATCGGCAGACGGTGTCAAAAGCGTGAAAGAAGACTTGTAAAACTTGGACGACCTGTTTGGTCTCATTGAAGCCGCAAGAACTGTCCACGCCTGCGCTTCCTTCGCTGAAGGCGGGCTGGCCAAACCGTGAAACGTACCAGTCGCGGGGCTTGGTCCTGGAGATGTGGAGATCAAGATTTCACAGTGTGGCGTCTGCGGCTCCGATTTTCATACCAGCAGCAGTGGCTGGGGAGGAGTCATGTATCCGTGCGTCGTGGGCCACGAAATTGCTGGTAGTGGGTGGTCCCGACGTCAAGGGCCTACAGATTGGCTACCGAGTTAGTGTGGGGGCAGAGGTGTGGGGATGTCTTAACTGAGACCCAATGCGTGCTCAGTGTGTGCGAGTGCTGACGACGGCGCCATGTCGTACGGCGGATTCGCGGACAGTATGTGCGCGTAGCCCGCGAATACGCGTTCAAAATACTACTGTAGTACCAGACAACCTCCCATCGGATGTAGTCGCACCGCTGCACGCCGTTGAAGGAGGCCGATGACCGTGTGGGTATTGTGGGCATCGGCCACATCGCCATTCAGTTCGCGAAGGCGTTGGGGACTGCATCGGTGGTGGCGCTTGCGCGGTCCAACAACAAGGAGGCGGAGGTGCTGATGAACTTTCGCGAACTACTCAAACGAGAAGCAAGCGGCAGCAGCAGCGGGCTCCGTAAACATTTTGTTGATCACAGCCGATGCCACAAACATGCTGTACAGCACTTTCCTGACTGTCCGCGGCATGGTGGGTCTACCGGACGCTGACATCAAATTCAACGCGTTCCACGTTATCGCGAAGGGCCAAGTTTGTCGGCAGCAACATCGGAAGCATCCAGAACATCAAGGACATGCTCGAGCTCGCGTCCACGAAGAACGTGCGTCCCGTGATCCAGAAATTTCCCATGAGCACGGTGAACGAGGGTCTCTAGATGATGCGTGACGGCACGGTGCGCTACCGTGTAGTGCTGAAAAAAAAAAACTGTAGTTGCACCGATGTACATTCAAGTATATACCTAGTTCCAGAGACAGAAAACTCAAAGCAAAAGCAAGAACAACCAGGCGTGAAAGCATAGCATAGATTGTGAGTTGCAAGAAACTACCTTTCTCTTATACGGCTCGCTCCTTCAGCCACTTAGCCAGCGTTTCACGGTCGCGGCAGTAAGCAGCACTCTTGAGTCGCACTCCCTCCAGAGCCACCTCGAGCCGGCGCTTGTATCCTGACGTGTCCTTGCCCGCCATAAATGCGTCCACCTCGACGGCCATCGCTTCGCTTTGGAAACGAGACACGACGCCGCACACAATGGAGCCCAGCGTCATCGCAGAGTACTTGTTCGCTAACAAGTCCCACTTGTCTTGCACGTACTGCCACGCAACCTGGGCACCGAGCTTGTCGCTGGCCACACTGATAAACGGGTAATGAATATCCTGCGACCGAACGTTCTCCACAGCCCACTCCAACACTTGGAGCTTGGCGGCGGTGCCAGAGACAGAGCCCATCGCGTCGAGGTAGTCGTTGCGCTCCTCGGCAAAGTCGCTCTTGTTGTGCAGGTCCTGCAAAAGCTTGGCGTTGATCGCGTCTCCGTACGAAACTTCGATGTCAAACACGGCACCACGAAGATCACCGGATAGGGCTGACGAGTCTCCAGCAATATACGTGTGGAAGCGTTTCTTCGCTTCCTTGACGACATCCTGAGCATTGGCAAGACCCAAACGATAAATTACGGTCTTGCGGAACTCGCCTTCATCCGCGTCCGCTTGCTTCGACGCGTCGGCATCCCAGCCCAAACGCGTCATCACATGCTCGAAGAGCGTGCGAACGTAGCACTGGAGTTCTGGGTAGAATGACTCGTCGCGGAACAGGTTGGAGTAGTAACCCATGTTGCGCGAGATCTCCTTCCAACACAAGGAAGCAGATTCATCGACATAGGCGCTCGTGAAGTCCAAAGCAACGGGGAGATCCAGCACACCAGAGCGGGCAAACGTGAACACGGAGTTCAGCAGGCTAACACGATCGGGAACGCCAAGAAGATGCTCCTTCACAGGAATCTCGAGGCGCTTCCATAGGGCCGGGGAGTAGTTCACGAGATAGAAACTGGCCTGGTTCGGGTTGAGCTTGATCCAGCCTTTCATCCCGGTTGGCACTTGGATCTGCTTGTTGATGTCATCGCCAGCCGCCAACGGTGTCATGGGCGCCGTCGAGCACTTCAGCGAAGCGGTCTTGGCGTCCCAGATTCCAAGGCGCTTAGGAGTGCTGGGGTCAGCCGACGTGCAAAACGTTAGTGGTACGTCCCATAGCGTGTGGTCACCTCTGTTCAAACGCGTATCGGCGAAGAAACGCTCCTGAACGAGAACGCACTTGCCGTCTGCGTCCTGACTCACAGTCACCAAGGGAAAGCCGACCTGCTTGGTCCAAGTATCGGCCATATCCTTCAACTTCTGGCCGGATGCCCTTTCCAGCGCCTCCCACAGGTCCTCCGTCACCGTGTTCTTGTAGCTGAACTTGACCAGGTAGTCGTGCACACCGCGGTAGAAAACGTCACGGCCAAGGTACTCCGACAGCATGCGCACCACGCTTGATCCCTTGTGGTACGAAATGGCATCGAAGATTTCGTCCGCCTCGTCAGGGTGATTCACCACCACTTCGATCGGGTGCGAGGATACCATAGCGTCCTTCACGAAAGCAGATCCAAGCATGACATCTTGCACAAACGTCTCCCACAGCTTCCACTCCGGGAAAATGTGGTCGGCTGCATCAAACTCCATGAACTGTGCAAAGCCCTCGTTCAGCCAGAGACCCGTCCACCAGTCCATCGTCACCAGGTTACCAAACCACTGGTGCGACAGCTCGTGACAAATAGCGCGCGCAGCATCCGCCTTAATCTCGTGACTGCTGAGCTTCTGGTCCACGAGCAAGAACGTCTCCGTGTACGTCACCAATCCCCAGTTCTCCATAGCACCCAGGAAGTCCGGGATTGCCACCATATCCAGCTTTTTCAGCGGGTACGGGATACCAAAGCTCTCGGTAAAGAACGATAGCGCCTTGGTCGCCACATCCAGTGCGAATCGCCCACGCGCGCTCTGTCCTGGCGCCGTGTACACGTTCACCACGACGCCTTCCGTGGTCAAGTCCGATATCATGTCGAACTCTCCCACCACCATGGCCACGAGGTACGTCGACATGACCGGAGACTCTGCGAACTTCCAGACCTTCTCTATCGCCGCTCCCACGTCTGACCGTGTGTTCTTGCGGATGTGCGCGTTCTTCTTGGGTCTCACTAGGGTCTCCACCACGTGAGCATTGGACAGCGCCACGAGGTCCGTCTCCGTGACCATGGAGATCTCGAACGTCGCCTTCAGTGCGGGCTCATCCCAGCACACAAAAGCTCGACGCGCGTCGCAAGCTTCGAATTGCGTGACGGCGAGCACGCGCTTCTCCCCCTGGCGCTCGTACTCGGTGCGGTAGAAGCCGCGCAGCTGGTCGTTCAGGAAGCCGTGGAACTGCAGCTTGAGCGTCACCTTGGAGCCAGCCGCCAGCGGCTCAGCGAAGTGGAAGGAGACCGAATCGTCCTTGGCCTGGTACATGATCTGCTGCGCTTGCTGCGTCTTCCCGGCGGCCGCGTCCTCCACCGAGACGTCGAACGCGTAGAGCTCCACGGCGTGGCAGGTGATGACGGACGTGGCCTCGTCTACGCGCAGCAGGACGCGCTCCGAGCCTTCGAAGCGGAAGTTGAGCAGGTCGATGAGCTCATAGTCCACGTGATACTGCGGCGTGCAGGCGTCGGACGGAGACGAGAGAGGCGTGAGAAGAAGCGCGAGACAGAGAGGGAGAGAACGAGGCACAGGGAGCTCACCTTCTCCGGCGCCACGCACGTCGGCAGGCGCTTGAACACCTCGGGCTCGTCGGCGGGCATGACACAGGAGTGATGGTCACGTGCGCACTTGGCCGAAGATCTGATTGTGGGGTCTATTCGGCGACAGTTTGCGCATTGTCGACGAATGCCACATTCAGGAGCCACATTCAGGATGGATACAGATGTCAGAAATAAGGCCAAGGCGCCCAGCACTATGATGGCTCCAGGTAATGCAGACGGGCGAATAAATACTCCTGAAAGACGCTGAAGGCAAGTCCCGGAAAGATCAGAGTAGAGGGTTAGTGACTACAAAGGCTAACACCAAACAAGTTCTCACTTTTGAGTTATCCTTTGAAGTCCCATTGACACATCACATCGCTTTTGCTCAACTAGTTACTCGGTGCTAACAATAAAGGTAGTCGACCCTGCTCATGAACGAAATTTCATGGGAACCGTCTATAAGTACACTGTAGAGCGTCTCCGCCAGCTTGTGGTTACAGTCTCCAGTGAAGTTCCACATCGGAGGCTTGAAGTCGCGCCAAAATCAAGGTTTTTGCCTCATTTAGCACCTTGCGTGTCCAAGCGCATCTGCGTGACGCGGTTGCCGCACATTTGACAAGCTGGATTCGTTGCGGGAAAGCTTTGCAGATCCAGGAAACCAGCATGAATATGTTGCTGATGTATTGCTGTTCGTCGAGATCATCAAGTCTTGCAAACAGACAGTAAGCGAGGAGGTTAGCTCGACTGAGCAATGAGGACGCGGACACTGCGTCACCACCCTCTTGTCGGTTTTGCAAGATCAAGTTTACCGACATTTGAAGTAATAAGCGATCGCGTTGCTGTGCTTTCTGCGACTTAAGATGTTGTTGGAATCTTACGGCTCTCTAGTCCACATAAACAAAATCGAGTAGTATTATTCATCACCTTGAACAATACATGTACATGTACCCCACCCTAGTTTGCATGAATTTTGACCGACGAAGGTAGTCCTACAGCAACTACGTCAATTCAATCCGCCGCGACCCCTCTTCCTCAAGCGCCTTTATCAACGAGAGCATCAACTCATTTGTCGGAGTAGGGACTCCGTGCCGCTTGCCTCCTGCAACAATTTGGCCAGTGATGGCGTCGATCTCCGTTCTGGATGGCGCAAGTGACAGTAAAGACAGAATCCAGAATATGAGCTCGCAAATGGACGTACACAACGCAAACCACAGAGTCCTACCTCGAACCGCGACGCAGATCTGCCAGCATGGAGCACACGTTGGTACCAGTGTTGCGAGCCACTTCGAGGATATCTCCCACTAGTTCCTGCACACGAAAGAGAAAACTTGTCAGCAATTTACTAGCATCAGTGTTTTTCTTCAAACCACGCGTACATTCTGAGAGCACGTCAGGGGAATCTGCTCGCGCGTGGCTACTGCAAGGGCCTCTTGCACCACCATATTCACGCAGTGCCGGCTGCCTTCGCTAGCAGCCACACTCTAAACAAGCACAGAAAGCTAATAGTGTTAGTGGAGTGACGAGAACACGCCATGGGGACAGACAACAGTTAAGAAATTACCCGGTTTGGTGCGTCCAACAGGGATGCGAGGGGATTGATCGCAGCATTGACAATCAACTTGCGCCAGAGCATCGCTTGCATTCTGTCGGTCTCCAACACCTCGCAGCGTAAACCTTCACGCAGCATTGGCCAAAACATCTCTTCAATAAAAGCCACAGCGCAACTTCACATAACCAGCGAGCGCAGATATCGTACCTGCCGCAAGGAAAACTTGCGCTAGCATCACCATCTTGGTATCTCGTCCTCGTCGCCGTAGCATTTCCTCCTCTGAAACACTACCGATTGCAGAGCCTCCAAACGGTGCGAGGTACGTCGTCCCCGTGTCCAGTCCGCTCGTGACCACACTCCCAAACTCGAGCACTCGTCCACCAACAAACGTCACGCCATTCGCAAACTGCCATCGATCCTCCGCTACGCTCAACCCCCTTCCTTCGCTGCCTTCCGGCACTTCACCCAGTCCGTTCTGGAGCAGCACACACAGTGCGTCATCCTTCAACACGTGCCTGCTCCTCTCTCGAAGCTCCCGGATCGCCCCACCACTGTCGTACGCCTTCACCGTCACCACCAACACGTCCAACTTGTCGTCTTCGCAGCCATCCTCTCCTACACTCTCCAGAGTGTGGACTCGAACGTTCGGAGCCCCAAAGACCGTCGCCACCTTCCCGTCCGACCCCCCTCGAAACTCCAGCGTCTCCTCCTTCTGCCCTTCAAGACGCAACCGCAGCGTCTCCTTCGCCGTCCAAGCCCCAAATCGTTCAGGCTTGATGAACGCGTCCACTGTGAGCGTCGGCAACTCTCTCTTCGCCTCGGAATCGATGGCCAACAGTCCCAGTCGCGTGAAAAAGATGGTCCCGATCGCCCCCAGGCCCAACACGCCCACGCGCAATGCGCTGGATCGGGTAGCGGCAGCTGCTTCGACTGCGTCTTGGGAGTGCAGCGCCGAGTAGGCGGAGCGTCCCGGCGCTCGGTACGCGCCGGAATTCCTCGTCGCGGACACGCAGCGATCTCCGCCTATCCGCAGCATCTTTTGCGGATCAAAAATGGGAACCTGAGTGTGAAATTGTAGTCCTAATTGGGAGTGGAG
>LGTU01001818.1:0-10645 GCA_001314425.1 Phytophthora pluvialis | reverse complement strand
TTGTGCTTCACAACACAAAACAAACTCTGATTTAATCTTACTAGCTATCATCTTTCTTTCTCCATGGGTCTCTGGATTGTTGGCGGTCTCCTCTGTCGTGAATGTACACTCGCTTCACGTCGGGGTACATACATCACTTGATTACAGCGGTGGTAGGTCAGGCGTAGCGTGGGATCTCAGGATCAGCAGCACCGTCGACCTCTCGGTAACGGTCTGGCTTGCGGTTCCATACTCCAGGTAAATCGTGCTCCGAACCGTCCTTTCCATAGCTCTCTTCGCTGACTGGGTACGCCGCTGGACCAGCCATTGACAGAAATCCACATGGGTACATCATCATTCGGGTTGTCGACCATTCAGGTGGTTGGGCATTCAGGTTGGGCCGAATCATCCGGGATGGATGTTCGGCCGCTCAGGTAGCACACTGCCTTTTCAGGCTGTACGCGCCCCTGATGTCTTGGATCATCACTTGGTCCCTTCGCTCATGTCTTCGACTCTTGGCACTTCATCTGTGCGGCAGCTCAGTTGTCGGTTCAGGTTCTTCGTGGCTTGGCATCTCACGGTTGTAGTTGGTTGGTAGATCTTGGGGAGTGTACTCATGTACAGTCAGGATCTCTGGATCTTGGGTAGCTTGAGTGATGCTGTGGCTCTACCAAGGCAGACTGTCTCCCAGGATACATTCACTGGGGGCACTTCTATCCCTTTCGGGTACCCGCCGTCAAGGACACTGGCGGCTCGGACTGGGCGCTGTATCGTCATCCTGAATCAAGGCCTTGTTCAGGATGGGCGCCTCCGCGCCTGTAGGCCTATGTGCAAGCCAGGCATCTGCTCCAGCGATCTTCAAGTGCTCAGTATGCTCGGGTGTCCCACCCTCACGCCATCCTGAGTACCCATCTCCTTCATCAAATCATCCGGATCTTGTCACCCAGGAAGCTGGTCGGGGAAAATGTTAGGTCACCTCATGTCATAATTGCATTCATGAGTATGTTCTTATACAGCATAAACCCACAAGCAAGCGCGACACTAGCAGCGACCGTCTTCACTACCAGCGCAACAAGCCGGGGAGGGCTGGACATTAGAGAGATTTCGTACGGACAAATCCGTGCCCCTTGCCTCACATGTGTGTTTAAAACACGCATTAACCCTAACCGTGGTTTGGATACTCCATGATTCCCCAAGTGTGAGGATTCCCCGCCTCCACCCCCCAGTGGTGGTTGAGGTTCGCTGATGGCTAACAGCCCCCCCCCCCCCCTCCCATAGCACATATGCAGCGCAAATCAAAAGAAGCAACAACTACCACAGCTGCCATACCCTAGATACCCGACCCTCCGACCCTCCATAAAAAGGCGAAAGAGGGGGTGCGATTTCCCCCTATCACCCAGTTATGCGCTCCGCGCAACCTCAAACCACCTGGCGGCTCACAGGGCTCACTGGTGACAGAACCCTAAGCCCGCTACGGCTGCGCTTTCGCCTGACGGACGGGCAAGGGTTTGCACCCGTGTGCGAAGCCACACGGACTGCAAACCACAGGCATGCTCGTTGCGCTCGCGTGGGTGACATCCATTCCCAGGTTCTGATTTATCAGCGTGCTTGAATATCGCATTATACTTGAAACGACTATATTTGATATGCGGTCGGAAGATTTGGAGCATTTCACCTAGGTTTTGTAATGCTCACACTTAAGTACGGTCGGATAAGTGATGATATTCTTCCACACACCCAAGTCCTGTGGGAGTGGAGGGTTTCCGCACCTGCAAATAGTGTTATTTGTGACCAACAGCACCCAACTTTTGTGAGGGTACCCCGCTACAAAGACAGGAATCACTGATGAATATATAATGGAAACCACCGACCAAAATGGTGTAGCCACTTGCACTTGTTGCTCTTGTTGGAGTATGAGTTAATGTTTGAATGGTCTACGCGAATGCACGATCGCATATGCGCTAGACTTAGTAAAAGAACTAGCGTTAGAGCTAGCAGTTGGTAATCAGCCATGGCAAGCAGCGAAGACGAAAACGACAAAGGACCTGCACGGGTTAATGTCCTCGGATTCTGACAGCGCCGATGAAGTCAAAGTCGGGAGGAGACCAAGGTAGGCAAAACTTTGGCGAACGACGGCAGAAGCACAAGCGCTGAACGTCTACCGAGAATCGCTTCCATCGCACAGCATAACCAAGAGTAGTCCAACTAGCTGCATAATCGACCATTTGCTCGACAAAGACTACGCTCTAGCTACCTCTGTGCATCTCATGCGCGTTCAGCTAACGAAATACCGCTCACGTCGGTGCAATCCTCGGCAGACTGACGGAGCAGGCACAAATGCCGATGACAACGTGGCCTACCCCTGCCGATACAAGTTCAAGATTTGTCTGTCGTCGGGACATGCGAAGTGTTTCAACACGGTGACCACGTTGTGGACATCGACGGGTCAACCAGCCCCTCGGAGCGGAAATTGACACTAGCGATAAAAGAGTTCATAGTGGAGAGGCTCAGTTCTGGAACTAAGGCTACAGCGGCCAGGCTCTTCGCCGTTATCTGCAGCATGGTGCATGCACGAGAAATGGCGGGACCGACGCCCAAAGACCAACAAGTCGTGGACTTTGTGAAAAATTAGAGACGTCTCAATCCTAAGAACTCAATGGCCCCAATGATTGAGATCTGCGATGGGCACCTCTATGACCAGCAGGATTTGACGCCAAGAGCAGATACTGAAATGGTGATTCTCTGTGATACGCAGCTGGCTACCCAGCCTGGTACCACTGGAATTGTGTCACACCGAGGAGACGGCTCCAAGGTTTACCCTTTTCGTTTTGGCATGACGTGTCTTCGGCAAATCCGAGATTTTATCGCCATACAGAACCGTAGTGACTGCACAACGAGGCTGCACTTGGATAGTACACACAGCATGGTTATACATGGCTACTCTGTGTTTGCCTTTGGATATTCCGATCAAGAGCTGCCACTTCTTACCGCTGGCATACTTCTGCACATCTCAGAAGCGCAAGCTTGATATCGGCTGGTGCATTCGCTACACCCAGCGCGTGTGTACGGACTCACGCGGGACTCGGTTTGAACCCCAATACGTCATGATGGACGCGATACGGCTCAATTCAATGCATGAGTGACAGAGCTACCCCACTCGACAGTCTTAATGTGTTGGTTTCACGTGACCCAGAATGTGTGGAAATATGCAGCTGTAAACCGAGTTGCCTATGAAGAGACATATGCCGTCTTTGAAGACTTCTACGACATGCACTATGTACCGCGTCACGAGTTTGATGCAATTAAAGCGCGCGTGCTGGCTAGATGGAGAGTGCTAGCTCCAGGAATGGCTGTTCGCGGACTTACAGATCACGTGATTAAGCAATGGATAGAGTCGCCGAGCTTTTCAAATGGCAGGCCTTTCGCACGCCTAGAGGATACGCTGCGACCAACAGCCCTCTCGAGCAGTATCACCGCAGATTGAAGCTTGAGTGTCCAGACGAGCTACACACGCCTGACGAATTGGTCAAAAGTCTGGATAGTGCTCGAATAGCGTTTTTACACCGAGACGTCTTGTCCTGCAACTTCTGCACTACATCGGAAAGACTCATGTTGTTGTATCACCGACTGTGCCAACGAGGCTGCATTGACGTGGAGCGCTTGCCACCTACTGGAACCGTGCAAGCGGATTTGTATCGAGTGATGCACCGTCCTCAACAGTTCATTGCCACCGAAAAGAAATCAATGAAGCAGTCTATAAATTCCGCAAACGCAAGACGGAAGCAACTTGAAAATATGCCGGGAAACGGCTGGATTGTGGACACCCGGTAAGGCTTGCCCATGTCTCTACTTTGAGGAGAGCGGAGCGTGTTGTCACCTTGTAGCGGCGTGACTCCGTGCCGGTGTGCACATGCCTGGTGTTGGAAACAACGGTCGCCAGTTTGTGCACCCTCGACAGCTCTCACTCCGAGAATCGACATCAGTTCTCACCGAAGAAGACGGCAACAGTGCTGTGGTAGCTGCAACGCGGGTATCGGCGCAGACGGACGGCACCAATGACGCAGATCCGGTCCAGACTGAAGATACAGCAGACGATGGCCGCTGTGATTAAGTCCCTATTTTTTTCGGACGATGATGGTGATGGCGAGGTATACCATTCTCGAGGCGATGGATTGACGGCGACATTATCAGACGCGGAGGTTCAGGACAGATCGAATCCATGGTTCATGCTGCTGCTAGTGACGGTACTATCTTGGCTGATCGAAGTCGCGATGGCGAAGATCGTATAGGTAATGTGCTGCTGGATTCGCAGAGTTGCAACAGTGTTGTTACTTCTGAAGTCAACTCAGAGAATTCTGAACCGGACCATCGTCGGTCACGTCGGGTGCCCAAGCCCACAAAGTGAGCTATTGATTCGCGTTTACAAAACCATACGCGCAGAAAGTAGGTTGTTCATAATTTGAATTGCTTGACATCTATACTACATGCATTCGACATACCCTTCCGCGGCCCCGAGCGACAAAGTTGGCGGCGCCTCGGGGGCGTTCGACGCCGTTGAAAGACCCAATACGGCCACTCAACCTTCTGTGGTTGCACAAGCTCGTCTACTGTATGATCTTGGGCCGTGTGCAGATCATGGCTTGCTGTCGTAGTCCGTCCATGATCATCGCTGGATATTGTGCTTCGTGTTGCTGCTGGTCATGGCGTACATGAAGGCCGGAGGCTCGTACTACCAGGAGCCCCGCCTACGCTTTGATGAACGTCGACTTTCTGTCGCCTGAGGTTGTCGCCACCTCCAACACGGAAGCCCCTCCACTGGAAGCAAGGTCATCGCTATCATGGTGCTTGCCGCTATTGGCTACGTTAGCGCCTTTATTGCAGCTGATGCCATAATGGTTGAAGATACCCAGCGCGAGCCCGAGGCCACTCGTGGCTACACATAGACCATCATCTAAATGGTTCGCACGGTGTTACCAGCATCCTGACTGTTTTAGCGTACAACGACACTCACTACGACGGTGACGTCGACTTCTCGCTGATCCCCCCTCAGCTCATGATCACCACGACGGTCCTCTGTCAACCGGTTATGCTTCTCACAGCAGCGTATTGGCCCCCTCTGGGCACATCGCCAGCAGCGAAGTCTCCATGGGCGCCCACGCCACATTACAAACTGGACATGCATAAGCTCTTAGCGTGGCCACTAGATCCTGCGTGGTCGACTACGCTTCACTACCGCTGTTAGCCGGTTGCATTTCACCACTGTCACTTTGATCTTCATCCAGTGGTGCAGCGTGGTCGGCAGCAGGAACGGTGTCTCCGGATCAACGAGGTGCAGCCCCTTGCAGACCGCCAAGGCGGTCATAGAGACGGCGGCGTCCACACTGAACCTGCTTTGACATTGTGGACCCCAGCGGTCGACACGTATCCGCCTGACACCGACACCGGCGACGCGCTGGACGCGACATCATCAATGATTGTAGAGACGCGGGTCTCCCGCGCACTGGCGACGCCGCAAGCGGCATGCTACGGAGCTGCCGCCGCATCGCTGACCAGAATATTCACGGGAGGCACGTGCTGACGAGCATTTGGACTCGGGCTTTGTTGCTGGTACCGGACTTTAGATCTATTGGGTGTAGGAGCTCTTTGAATGGGTAGTATAGCTTGAGAACACGACGGCAGTTTCCTATTCGGTGTGTGGATACTCCATCTTTTTGTTTTTGTGAGTGAACACCGATTACTTTGGGGCCCTGTTTCACAAGTATCGTGCTGGTGCCGATTTTATCGGTGCTGACCCCCCCCCCCCCCCACCNTCGTCCTGTGCCAGCCGAGCCGCGCAAGCACACAACCTTTACCGAGAAGTACGACATTCTCCTGTTGAAGTAGATTATCGCCGACGAGCCTTTCCGTCATGGCGCTGGAAAGGTCATGGAGAGGTGAGACAAGGTAGCGGAGGTGTTGATGTATTGTGCTTCGCTGTCTTTTTGCCGATGCTTCCGCAGACCTGCGTCGGACTTGTGTTGCGAAATCGGGCTTTCTAAAGTGCTCGTAAAATTTACCTTAACCCTGGGACATTTGATCTAACCTGAGATCTGCACTTGATTTGTGGTGGCACGTGGAGAGCGCCCTCATTTATAATCAAGAAGTCCAAGGAGCAAGCAAGAACGACAGCATGCCAAGGAAGACTGCTGCCCAATCGCACAAGGCACCGCCATGAACGCTCGCGTAGCTTAGTGGAAAATCTCCGCACGCGGATGACGGAGTTTCAATTCCTCCCGTGAGCATCTCTTTGCTGGTTCTGAAGTGGGTGTGGGCGGCAAGCTGTGGGTGGCATCAAGGGCAGATCATCGCATGGCGACACCGATGACAGATGGGAGACCGGTTGGCCGGATGGGAGCAGCAGATGAAGGCAGCCGGAGGGCGATAAGCAAGAGGAGAGCTTGGCGTCGCAAGGAGCGGAGGGCAGCGGCTGCTGTTGTGCGACAAGGGAGGTGGCCATGGAATGGGGAAAGCGGTAACTGTGGCGGTAGAGATGAAGGAGAGCAGGAGATTGGCGCTTTTTGGTCAAGCTATGTGGGTTCATGTGAGCTCAGTTGTGGAAACCCCATGGAAGAAGCAATCCCCCTCCCTGATAATCTAACTTGCCGCTTGTTTACCAAGAACGGCCAGCCTTATACCTCATGCCGTAACAAAGTACCACCTTCTCCTGCGTTTGTTTTCACTGTAGCACAGGGATGCCGCGTACTGCGAGCTACGATGGAAGAACACTTTGAGAGTTAGCTACCGGGGCAGTGGAACTCCGACTTCGACATCTACTTCAAGCCAACAAATAACGCCTATCAGAAGGACTTCCTGGTGCTCTGTAGCGACAACCAAGCAATGCAAGTTCAGCTCGATGCGGCATGACAGAAGGTAAGGCGCCGACAAACTGGCCAGTCCGGGTTTGTTCTCGAGGTGTACGTTTACGTACCCAAGCCTGCTGAGTAGACGACACTGCGAAGGGCGACGGCCGCGCGTATTCAAGAACAGATGCCAAGGGTTGCCGAGCTGCTTCGCGCGCAAGGTGTCGCTGCAGCAAGTGCAACGCGCACGTACATGGCAGTCACACAGGCAAGACTGCCAGAAGATGCCCCAGTGACAGTGCCTGACAATGCCACGTTTCGCCAGCTGCAGCATGTTGATGCCCAACAAGCTGCGATGGACACTGCAATGCAAGACGACCAACTGCTAGCCAACGCGGAGTACCGGGCCGTGAGGTTCAAAATCCACGACGTTCCAGTCCCTATGCTAGTGAATATCGGCGACCTGCGCACCGCACTTGACCTCCCCGGCTACAGCCTACGTCTTCCATTTCGTGAGCAGACAGAGGTCAACACCCAAGCCCCTGCAGGAGATATGGTGGACACAGACCACGCAGAAGAACAAGGTCCGTAGACGAGGAGGGAGCAGATGCAGCGATGCTATAATTTTTTAATTGAGAGTTTGCTTTGACTGTAACCACAGTGTATATAGATTCTCTCCTACTTCTCCCTTCTGTCTAGTGCATTGATGCATGGCGACAGTGAGTACTGCGAGCGGGTTTTCACGAAATGCCATATTGGCGTGGCGTTGAATCCAGCGCTTGAGCAACGAAAATCCTGCCTCAATAGGATTGAGTTCCGGTTTGAGAAACGGCAGGATTTTAGTCTTGAAGACTTTGTGAAACCGGGCTCGCGTGAAGGTCCCCTCTACATTTCCCCAAGAGAAAAAGCCCTGGACATCAAAGGCAGCCAGAATTGACACGCGCTTGCCGCGACTAAAGGGGACCGTGACGTGAGCGGGTGTGTCCCTTGCTGACCAGCCATAGCGACGGAGCACAGACCTTAACAAAGCGTTCGATTCAAAATAGCCACCACAACAATAGAAGAGAACCGACCTTCCGTCTTTTGAAGTCTCGTCAATGAAGACGAGGTGGTCAGGCCCACTGTAAAACGCAGCTAGACGACTGGCGTACTCGCTTCTTTCTCGCGGCAGACTCTCCCTTGCGCGCTTGGTTAGTACCTTCCTTGTCAGCTTCAGATCAAAGCGCAACGCGCAACATATCGTAGAGTCGGAGACGCAGATAGAATCGCCGTAGCGAGCGCGAAGTTCACAGCGTAGTTCTTCGAAGTAGAACCATGGGTGGATCTCCACATACTCTCGAACAAACGCGCAGACATCGCTGGGCCACCGTGACGTCTTTGCGCGAGGCTCGTCCTTCAAAACGTTTCCTGTAGTACGGAATAGCTTGTACCATCGGCTAAGACTTCGTTCAGACAGGCCTAGAACGCTAGATACGGTAGCTATATCAATTGAATACACATACAAGAGCACAATGCCTCTCCAACGTATGTCTAATGAGAAGGTCATCTTAAAGTGCTGCGAAGCGCCACGATCTCATAATGACGAGCCAATGCCAGCTATTCAGACTTTGACCCTCCGCCACTAGTTCTGTTGGTCCGATCTAAGTCTTTCTAGGAGTGGTACTGTGGTCTTGAGGTAGCCGCTTTGATTGGGTGAATTATTATTTCTCTTCAAAACCAGACTCTAACTTGTAAGCTTTGCCACCTTAACGCCACAGTGGACACCTAACCGCACCATTTGAAAAGGCTTTTTACAGTCCGGCCTGCCAAAACCTTTGAAAGGCACAATGCTGCTTGTTTTCATACCTGCCATCCACATAATCAACTGCTAACAAAGACGTTCACATTTAGTAAACATATATTTACTTCAGTTTTGCATCCTTCACACAATAGTAACTTACCATTCACAGAAAGATGTGGCACAGGCTGCTAGTAGATCGGCCAAATTTGCTTGGCATGTCGTGCAGTCGACGGGTACGAGTGACGGTAGAGTAGAATGGCAATAGCCTCGAGTTAATTACACCGATCATTGTCACTAGTCAAAACAGTTTCAGGTAGTGCGAACAATAAGCAAGCCGTCTCACGCCTTCCACGCCAAAGCGAAAATCAGCTTCGGCGTTGGCGTTTCCGTGCGATAGAAGTTTGAAGCGGACTGCTGGGATTAGAGGCCGATCCGGCGCGGTAATCAGACCACAGCGCACTAGATCTGTCCACGTATCCTCCATGTCCATCGCCCAAAGCACGAAATATAGCTCGAGCGCGTCATCTTATCTGAATGCCATCTGTTGTTGTTTGAAGCACCACCACTCACGTAAATATACAGTACAACGGATGTTTATCGCTTGACTCCACAACGAAGGCCAATCCCGATTGGGTAAAACTATCGACCAGCCCAAAACCACCCCACCCCAACGCTCACTGCGTTCGCTGCTGACACGACCCTAATCCCGCTGCGGCTTGCAAGCTTCACCTTCGCTTGCTAGGAAGGCATTGTTGGGTCCTGAGTTTGAGTTTGCATCCGCGTACTCCGCACACGGTATGGAAATCACAGGCAGGCGCACTGCGGCGCAGTGCGCAGTGACTGCGCTCAATTTCGCCTAACCATATGTGGAATTCGATCTCGTCCAATCAGAGTCTATTATTTCTTCGTCGTGGAGTCTGAGGTCCTTCGTTGTGGGGTGCAGCGATAAACATCCCAGTACAACACCCCGACCAACTAATCTGTCTGCGGCGGTAAAGTAACAATGAGGGCAAGGATTTGCCCGAAATATGTACAAGATGTTTCTTGCCCGTATCGTTAACAATTGAAGTGCAGGGGTAAGATGGGGGCAGGGACGAAATCTATCTATTGACAAAATCGCGATGCTTGCAAAATGGCTGCCAGTCAATCAGTATAGTGCAACCCCTGGGACCTAGGTCATCTCCCTGGTTCTTGAGTTCTCGCAAACCCTTTCGTGGTACAAGGGCACATTTTTTTTGCCTTTTTGCACAAGTTCAAGTTCATATAGACTGTCAGACCATAAACTGGACGACCACAAAACATTTAGGCATACTCAAATCAAGATAACGGCATGTATCACGTACCTTCAGCAAACCATTGGAGTTGATATGTTACACGAGATATACAAAGAGAGTACAGTGGTTTTGACAAGGGGCGACTTTTGCGCCCTTTTAGAATTAATTGACTTCGGCTTGTATTTACCTAATTGACTCGTGAAAGGGCTCATTGGCAAAACTTAACATAGCCTGAAATCTGAGGAGTCAATCACATACGGCATATGGCGGACTTCTTCAGCACGGTGCCGGGACACTTGGGCACGGCGGGGCGCAGGGGGGGGGGGGGGCACTTGGGCGCGACGGGGAACTTGGGCCGGGCGGGAGCTTGGGCACGGCAATGCACCTTCTGGTATATCGCTCCTCGATTTGCCCGCACGTTGGCGTCCTCACGGCAAACTTGGCCTCTTTGCCGTGATAACGCAACATGTACCGTTTTAAATTTCCCGTGTAGCGTTTACAGTGAGCCGGTGGGAATAAAAACGATGCCACTGTATAAAATCACGCGAAATCCATTGCCGTTGCCGTTGCGCTAAGTTCAGTATATGCTAAGTCTCAGCGGTCGTACCTCGAGTGTCCGGTGGGGGCCTGGAGGCGAACTCGACATGGCGATTATTATGCACGGTGCTACAGTGCGCGCCAAATCGTTAGGACCTCCAATTTTCGGGTATACTTTTGTCGATATCTCGACTTGTACGCATAGTTAGAAGCTGCTGTTTAGATATGTTGTTATT
>LGTU01001815.1:0-13460 GCA_001314425.1 Phytophthora pluvialis | reverse complement strand
TGTTGTCCTTATTATCAACGATTTAATTTTGGATCAACTACCTGGAGAAGCTACGGAGTACAAGTCCGTAGATAGTCTCGATGGGGAAGATGAACTGCAACGTTTGGAGCACTGTGGTGTATACCCACCGGAGTTTCTCAACACGATATCGCTCAGCGGGATGCCCCCTCATAAGCTGAAGCTGGAAATTTGGATCCCAATAATGCTTGTCCGAAATATCAACACCAAGGATGGATTGTGCAACGGAACCCGATTACGGATATTATCGCTACGTAACAACTGTATGGAGGCAGTTATAATGGGGGGTCCTTCGCTGGAAAAAGAGTCATTATTCCGCGCGTTACTCTTACCAGCCGAAATTCAGGGTTCCCGTTCGAGCTGAGGAGAAAGCAGTTCCCTGTACAGGTGTCATTTGCCATGACAATCAACAAATCTCAAGGGCAGTCGATTCAGAAGCTGGGCCTATACCTACCCGAACCATTGTTTTCACACGGCCAATTTCACGTGGCTCTGTCCCGAGTTACTACTCGAAAAAACATAAAAATCTTGGTGGACAATCCCACGATCACAGAAGACGGTATTTACACCAAAAACATCGTGTACAGGGAAACAGTTGTTTAGAAACTAGGGTTTACTTGTCAAATATTTCACATAACTTTCGTAGTTTTATACACGCGTTGTAAACAAACCCGCCTCGCTTCGCTCGGCGGTAAAAACAAGCCGATCAAAGCGAGGTCGCTTGGCCACCACTTGCCCAAAGAGCCCCGCTTGCGGGGCTCCGCTCGGTTTGTAGCTTGTATATTGGTGGGCAAACTTTCAGTCCAGGTTTTCCCACCAGGTTTTTTTACAGGTATGACATCCAGGTATTGTCGGATGATGTTAATGCTACCAAAATTACACGGCCATTAATTGACATTTTTCGGTACTTTAAGGACGGATGTCATGGCACTCAAATCCTGAAAGTCTGACGTGCTCAGAGCCTCAAAATCTCGTACAACATCGAAATAAGGCCGATCAGAGCGGTTAAGGCCTCATTAGAATGGCCTAAACAGAACGAATCTCCCTGAGAACTGAAAGAATGGGCAAGTGGCGGGATCTGCAGAACTCAAACGACAGTTTGGCTGGATTCAGTGGACTAGATTTCACCCCCTCCTAGAAACCCTAACCCCTTTCGAGGTACACTGGCGCATTACCAAAATTATACCAAATAGTACCGAATATAGATCCTAATTTTGGTAACAGCAACGTACTCCGGTATTGTCCAGGTAGAAGGTATATTTTTCCTTACTGATTTTTTTCTATTTTCTTTTCGCGCTCAGCCACTCGTCTGGGGAACGTGACACGCGGCAGTTGGGGAGGAAGCAGCACGATGGCGCGCACGCACAACACGCCTGAGATTAAGCAGCGGATGGCTGAGGAGGCTCTAAGGGAGGAAGAAGCTCGTTCCGCTGAGGCAGCTCGCAGAGTGCACGTCGCGGAGGCCTGCACTCTGTCGGAGAAGTCCCGTGCCATCGAAAGCGTCCGTGAGGAGCGCGGCAGCTCTGACTATGGCCCTCATGATGGCAGAAACCTCGGCTCTCAAGAAGGAAGTGGGGCTGCAGACATGCAGGAGGCGGCGGACGACCAAGACGCTGACACAAGTGGGGGTGGTGATGCTACTGGGCGTGCCACAGGGGGATCGGAGGAGGTAAAGGCCGCAGCAGTGGGCGAAGCCGTTACGCGTCGTAAGAAGCGCTCGGTCTCGGAGGTTCAAGATGAGGAAGACGAAGAAGCGGAAGGTGTGGCTGTTCCTCCATTCCTGAGCGACCACAAAACCTGGCCTCTTTTCGAGGAAAGTTTGCGGGATTATATGCAACGCACCAAACAGGTGCATGTGGTGAAGGAGAATATTAGCATCAACCTACGCAACGAATCCTTGCGCGGTATCAAGGACTTCCGGACGACCAAATCCCGCTGATTCCAGAAGAGATGCAGCCACTTCAGCGAAGTACATTTGTACCCATGGGTGGCCTGAACGAGATAGGTCGAAGGGTAGTCGCAAGGTATACAAGCTGCGACGGACCGATTGTTCCTTTCAATTTCTGGTGCAAGTTGTGGAAACGAAGGAAGGTTGGGGGATTACGCTGAAGCGGGAGGTGTACCGCCACAACCACCCACTGTCGCCTGAGATTTACAGGTCTTATCCAGGTATTCGCCAGGTTTCATCCAAGTCTCCGTTGATGCCTGGTATCGAGTTGCTTGTGGAGTCGGAAGCTGGAAATGCGAGCATTTACGACTACATCAGGCAGAACTCGGACCACTGTGTCACAATGGACGATGTCCGTAACCTGGTGGCTCGTGTTCGGGAATCTGGTGAGTACTGTACTGAATGAGGACTCATGTTGGTGAGTCGTTGTCTAACTTTTTGTGTTGGATGCTTTTGCAGGCAGGCAGCTATCTGATGATGACGCCGTGGCTGAAACAGTCATCCAGTTCAACTTGGAGAATCCGAAGAACGTGTCTACCGTGAACCAAAGTGCTCGATGTGACACTTGTGTCATCTCCGTGACTACCGCACACATGCGCGCTATGCACAACAACTTCCCAGAGGTTGTGCAGATGGATTGTCCGTATAAAACCAGCAAGTGAGTCTTCTTTGATGCGTATTGGGTTGTCCATGCATTGGCTATTACCCAGGTATATTCCAGGTTTGTCCATGTATTGTCCAGTTTTCTTTCTTTCGCAGATACAATTACCAGTTACTGTCGATTGTTGCAATGGATCAGTTTGGGCATGGGCCTACTGCAGACTGGCACATGGCGAAGTGTCTGGACCACTTTAAGCGAGCCAACGAACAATGGCGGTTTGTTCGCATCGTTATCGTCGATAAGGACATGCGAGAAGTGGATGTAATCAAGCGAAAGTTGCCGGAGGCGCGTGGGTTCCTGTGCCACTTTCACGTGATCAAATGGCTACACGAAGTTGTTCGTAACGGGAAGTATGGGTCGTACTCGGTCGATGTAGCGACTCAGCTGAAACATGTCATAACTAACATGATATATGCGAGGACGGACGCTAGTTACAAGCTGAATCGAGACGAGTTCAAGAGCTTGGCGTGTCGAGATGGGAACGACACTCTTTGGGACTTTTTCGCGACGAACTGGGAGTCGTGCACTGAAATGTGGGTGATGGCGTGTCGTTGCGATCGTTCCCCACTTCAACAATCACACGAACAATCGTGTCGAGAGTTTTTTTTAGGGAAAGTGAAGCAGAAGATTAAGTCCCATTTCACAATGCACGACATACTCGCGGCACTTTTGGCGATGCAGCGTCGGATCGAGGACAAGTACAAAGCTAAANTGAGATGCCAGGGACTTTACGCGACTCCGGGTATTTGGAGGAGATGAATGTCGTGTTGGGGATGACAACAGGCTGGGTTGCGTCGGCGATTGAGACCCAGTACAAGGTTGCGATGGCCGATGAGAGTATGGAACGATATATATTCACTGACAACGGAGAGACGATAACGGTGCGCAACGATCAGCACGAGTGTTTGATCCAGAAGGCAAACTGGACGTGCGACTGTGAATTCGATGAAGCTTCCATGTCGCCACGCTATGCTGTACAAGAAGTCGATTGGTGGTGCATTCGTCATTCCGTTTGCAGCCATCCCACTCAGGTATGTCCAGGGTTTTTTCAGGCTTAGACCAGGTATGCAGGTATTGTACAGATTTCTTACAGGTATGTGTCATGTGTTGTATCCATACAGATGGTACGGACAGAGCCGAAGTTCTGGGGAGCAAGTCACGGAGCTGGCGACACCATTTGTTGCCAAAGTATACAAGACCGATACGCGCACCACACCTGGTCCGCTAAGCAAGCGGGAGAAGTACAGACGGGCTGAACAAACCTTTGGCCGTATCAGTAGCGAGCTGACTCAATTTTCTGGTGACGCGTTCAATAGCGCGATGACTCATTTTGATGAGTGGTGGCATAACATGCGCCGGGGCAAGATAACGGCTGTCGCGGTTGTCAACAGCACGCAACAGAACCAAAGTGACGGCAACAAAGACGATGGTGGTGATGATGAAGCAGCTGGTGGTAGTTCGCAGAGTGGAGGTGGTGGTAATGAAGACGGGTCAAATCAGAACAACGAAGGCAGTCAAGGTGGCCAAGATGAGGGCTCCGACGAGCAAATCACGCAAGTAGCGCTGGCGCATGCTACATACATAGAAGTCGCAATCCGACTGAATGGGTCTGTACCTAAAGTAGGTAGACCGCGTCTGAACCGCTCCGAATAGCGGCAAAAAGCAAAGGTTGCGTTGCAGGTATACAACCGTGGAATGCGACTGCGCGGCTTACTCCGAGACAAGGACGTCTGTGAAGTGGTTGCATGGCTGGAGGAAATTTTCCCCTCATTGCATGAAGTGCAGTCGTATATTTCTACACATCACGTTCAAGCACCGAAAGGCACGCCGTGTTTCACGTGGAAAATGGAGACAAGCTTCGTTCCCGAAACCCTGTGTTTCCAATTATCGGAAGAACTGGTTACAACGACTTGAGCAAGACAAGACAACAATGAATGACGGACAGGCTATTCCTGAAACTATTGCAGTGGATGGCGATGACAGCGATGACGTGCCAGTGGTATTGATCCAGAAGACCGGCAAGTTTAGTCGAGAGCAGTTGGAGGAGATGAAATAGCTATGGGATCTACGAAAGATCTGCTCGGAAGGAGTAAAATGCAGTTCTTGGATACTTACCAAGGTGAAAGCGATGGTGGACAACCATGCAGCGGTTGGACGTGCGGCAGAGGAGATCCTGACGACTTGGCCGTACAGCAAGTTGGCTGGCGTCGGCTTCGACTTTACGTACGCAGAGCTGTATCGATTTCGAGCGGGGTACTGGCTTAGTGATAATTATATCCGTGCGTTTACGGAATTTCTTCGACGTGAATACGGCAACAACGCAACTGTGTTCTTGCCATCTACATCCACCGATATCGCAGACAGCGAATACGGAGTATCTAGCATTGTGCAGGGAGCGACGCTGGTCAAAATCCGTGCATTTCTCGATGAGGTCGGAACTGACTGCTTTTTTTCTTCCCGTCAATTTTGACGCCAGTCATTGGGCTTGCCTTGTCATCGACAAGGTGAACAAAAACCCAGCTGTACGACAGCATGAACAAGAGAAAAATAGCCAAGGTGCTGAAAAGTATGGCGGCAGAGATTCTCAGCGGGGTCCTGGGCGGAGAATACGAAGTAGTTACGCTGAAAATCCCGTGCCAGAGAGATGGCGATAGTTGTGGGGTTTTCGTTTGCCTTCGCTTCTGGAGTCAAGTATCAAGCGAGGCTCCACTAGATGTATCTCCGGCGGGTATCACACGAATGCGCTGGAAGATGCTGCATGCGTTGATGGAGATGAAGAGCGAACCGAGCAAACCACCGTAGCTATAACATCAAATTGAAGAAAAGTTGAAGAGACTTTTAGTTAACGCACAAGTAAAACCTGGTTAACACCTGGACGATCTGCCAGTATACCTGGGGAATACCTGATGACAATTAAGTATGCTGATTGGGCAACTCATGGCATGGTACCTTCGGCGGATCCCGACAAAGCGATGGTGGTGTCATTTGAACTTTTGCTCTTGTTCCACGCATATGACTATTTCAGGTATCACTACCTGGTCAATACCTGTTTTGGTAATTTATGTTTATATTACGCCAATTTCGGGTGCTTTATTTACTCATTTAAAAAACCTGGTCAAACCCTGTAGGAAAACCTGTGCAATACCTGTTTCTGATTCCGTAATTCCTTCTGGAAAACCTGGACTGTAAGGCCGTCCTATATTGATTGTAGACCTTGGCCATGGGACAATCAATTATTGCAATCTTAACAATCTAGGCCTAGGCATTGCAATACATTGTGTTGACCTAGTTTTGGATTTCTCGAAATTATGAGTATCTGTTTGAGGCATATTAAATTTATTTTTAAATAAATTTGTTCCTTCATGGAGGCGACTCCTGTTTAAATAGGAGTCGCCTCCATGAAGGAACATTATTTTCGTGCACTTGATACATTCGTTTTTATCAATATGGCGTCAATGGAAGTAATACTTGGCAAACGGGTTTGTTAGTGTCCTGAATAGATAATTAACAACTTTGAGGCGGATAGCGATCACCATTCACCCACAATCAACATCGGATCAATGCACCATATACTCGACAGCAGTCAAGCGTTTATTGTAGCATTACCTTGTGGAACCGAACAAGTCGTTGACACGTACAGCTTCTGCAGAAGATCACCATTATGCTTGTAAAAGCATGATCTGTCGATTGATATATCTTTTAACGTCATATGAGGCCTTTTCAGGGACTTCATTTTATTAGTTGCATGGAAAAGTTTGAATGGACCAGCGAAAGCGCGATTTGTATCACCCAACACTTCACTTTTGTATGTATAGTGCAGCAAGGTCTATTGTGTTGTGTGGACTTTTGTATGCTGAGCGATCTATCCTGGATATTGTGAACCACATAAAAAATGCTATGAATACACGAAGAAAATGATTGATACGAAAATAAATTATGATATATTGAATATTCAATATAGTGTTCATACTTATTCTTTTTTTGTATTCCCTGATGTGCCCTTGCACCAACATGAAGTAGCAGTTTGCAAGGCCGCAAATGCCTAGCAAGTACAGACCGTGGGCCCAGCCACGACAAAAAATAATCGTCACTGCCAAGTTGATGTTAGCCTTGTTGTAAAATCGAGATGCACGATTCCTTGAAAAATAAAGCTACGCAACACGTCGGTGCCTCTGCCTCATGAATGCGTAACTCGTCGTAAGTTACTACACGAGAACTAGGTCGTGACGCATCGGTTAAGATGCTTATCCAAAACTATGCCATGCATCTTCGACTTGCCTCTGGCGACCAAATCGTTACCGCACCTCTCGTTCATAGGCTCTTATCCTGCTGGACCTACCGGCCGTTGGGGTGAAACCAAATGGACGAGACCATGGCATTCTTTCGATCGACCAGGCTTCGAGGGCAGAGCCACAATGCCTGGGGTCGCCACTCGTGACACTCTGGTTCTTGCAGCCCCCGACTCTCAACCTCCATCTTTAACGCTCAAGGCAGCATGGGCAAGGGACGCTTCATCATGAACCCGTTTCCAGGGATGCAGATCTTGCCAAGTGACCGCCTGCAGCTACAAGACCTCGCGAATGACATCATCATGTCCAACCTCGACAAGTACAACACGTTCGTGAACTCGCGCAAGCGCAAGGTCGATCCTCGTCGCTGGAAGCAGGTCAAGTCGCGTGAAAGAGTCACAGTGTACGCTGAGCGACCCGAAACTGCCCATGCGTCCGGTGGCGGCGACCTCACGGGTTCAGGTCTGCCCATGCTCCTGGGCGTCGGAACCATGGAAGGCAAGCTAGAAGACCTCATGTTCGGAGTCATTAGCGAGGACTTGGAGACCATGAGACTTAAAGCTTCCTACGTCGATGACATCAGTGGAGCTGCTGTGCTGGACCCAATTGTTGTGCCGACGCTCGAGAACCCATTCCAGTCACTGATTGTGAAGTGGATGGAGCTCGACATTCCGTTTGCTTCGACTAGCCTCGTCAAGAACCGCGACTACGTGTATGTCGAAGGCACGGGGTTTGTGACGTCCCAGACCGGCGAACGTCTCGGCTACCACCTGCTCCACTCCGTGAGCTTTCCTCAGACGCACGAGTTGCCGAACCGAATCCGAGGCAACGTCTCCATCATTGGCTTCTGGCGCCAATCTGGTGTAAACACCATGGAGATCTATGCCACGGGCATCTTCGATCCATGTGGCGATATGATCCGCATGCTTGTTGTGCCAGGGATGGCCTCAGCCTTCCTGTCCAGTGTCAAGTATGCGAGCTGTGGCCAAATGCGCAAGCTGTCCTTCATGCTTGACAAGGCCTACTCCGGCTCCAAGCAGCACGGCACTCCCGACAAGAAAAATGTGTGCGTTACTTGCTCTGCTCCCATCACTGGACGCCGACTCGGAGACTTCGCGAAAAGCAACAGCTCCTGTAAGCTGTGCTTTGGCCACGTGTGCCATTCGTGCAAGGTGGTGCAGAAGTTGAGCTTTGTGGATCCCGACCTGATGCTTTCCAAGCGCAAAGTCACGTTCTGCACGGCCTGCATCAGCTCAGTGACGAGCATGAGCGCGATAGATGTTGCTCGCGCCAAGATGTTGACTGTGAAAAGGGGTGTGGGATTTGAGACTCCCTCCATTGGAAGTGCCGACTATCCGACAGACACGTCATACGCGAGCACCTCATCGTAGCCACTTTGCAGTTCAACGTGTAGTAGCTCAGTGCTACTATAATAGCTCTTGATATTGTGTAATGATAAGTTGTTGCTATTTCTCTGTCTGTACTACATATGGCTGAATTTACAGACACACAACGAAGAACTATTAGCAGCGGCATTGCGTGCAAAGGAAGTCTCAACTTCTACTTTGATGTCCTCTATGACTCCCTACACTATTTCTTACGGCAAAGCTTACGCGGCAGCAACTTCAACACTCTTTACCACGTGGAAGCAACGAGTAAGTCCTCTTGAACCAACATCCAATCCGAACTGTTCTACATGCACCCCCTCAAGCGCGAACGAGCTCATCCTTCCTGCCTTCAGCTTTGCAATGCGTTCAGGTTGTCAGGCAAGAACGTTACGCTGAATCGTTGGAAGCACATTAAGCCCCACGAGAAAACTCAAGATCTACATGAAGTAACCTGAATTTGCCCACGCCGTTGAAGGCAGAGCGCCATCGAGATTTGGTTTTCCGTTGCTATTTTGCGTGGGAACCAAACTGAACGACTTGATGTACGGAATCGAAGTTGAAGCTACGTACGTCGATGATCTCAGCGGAGCGGCTGCGCTCGACCCCATTGTCTCGAAGATCCGCCCCAGTCACTGGACGGAGATCGATATCCCACTCGCGTCGACCAACCTTGTCAAGAACCGAGCACAGTCTTCGTTAAGGCCGACAACGGTGATCATCTTGGATACCACCTGCTTCACTCAGTGAGTTTCTCCCAGACCCACGAGCTCTCGAATCGATCACCGGCTTCAAGCGCCAAATTGGACGAAACACCATGGAAACGTACTCCCCTGCGCCAGTGAACCCGGAGGCAACATGATCCGCAGACTGGTACTTCCAACCCTGGCGAACGGACACCCCTCGTATGTGAAGTGTGCGCAAGCTGACTGACCTACGTGCTCGATAAGGCGTATGCCGAGTCGAAGCAACACAAAACCACATCTGCATCACCTGCTCTCGGGGACTTGGCAAAGAGCAACAGCTCAACTCCACCCCGAGCGGGGAGTTTGACAGTGAACCAGCGCGTAGTTGTCTCGGATTTACATGTAGTCTTGCGTTCTTGTCGTGGGTGTTTTGGCTAGCATGATTCTTATACGAAGTAGCGCGAGTCGGTGTCGAATACTTCGGCAATACTAGCAAATCGTTGTTTGTAGTGTACGTGTTCGTTGCGTATAACTAACTATCTCTTATCTCTCAACGGCGTGTTTGGTCAGCGGCAACAGAACCATCTCCAGACTCAAACCAACGCAGTAAACGAGCGACGTGATCACAAAGCACATGCGGTAGCCATACGCATCGATCAAGAAGCCACCGAGCACGGCACTGCCTGACCACGAAAAGACCGAGAGACCCTCCAGGGCATTCCAGCGTGCACGAATGTTTTTCGGCACGTAGTCCATGAGGATCGAGCGACGCAGAGGCTGGGAGCATCGCATCATACCGCCACGCATCAGGAACAGCACGATCTGCAGAGCCATCGGCTGCGCGTAGGCCATGGAGAACAGACACGCCACGGAGAACGCGCGAGTAAAGGCGATAATCGGCATGCGGCCGCACGGCTTGGACAAACGCTGCGCAATAAACGACAGGATCATGACGACAAGCGGCTGGCTCATGAACAGTGCGCACACGTGGATCGGCGTCAGTCCGTACTCCTCCTTGAAGAATAGCGGGAAGAAGTTGATCGTCATGCCCGCGCCGTTGCTGATGACAAAGTCCGACACGAAGAGAATGTACGGCACGTGCTTGGTACGGAAGCAGAGGAACTTGGCATCGAGGTGAGCCATGTAGCCCTCCTCCTCGTCGTCCACCTCCTGCAAGCGCTGCTGACGCTCCAGATCCATCTCCTTCGCGGTCTTGCCCTTCAGCAGTAGCAGTGCAGTGTTCTCCGTGGCTGTAGGGGGAGATTTGTCGTCCACCGTGATGTCATCTTCGTCCGAGTAGTCGTACACCATATCGATCTCACTGCCGTTCCCCACTAGCTTGGGCGTGCGCAGCGGGGAGGGCGTGATCACCTTCTCGAGCAGTTCTTCCTCCTCCTCCTTCTCTTCCTCGGTCTTGTCCAGCAAATAGTCCTTCGCACGGTCGTCGTTGAACTGGAAGAGTATCAACGAGCCAATGACGGCCATGACGCAGCCAAATTCCAGCACGGGCTTGAGCTCCGGCAGCTGCCACTGGTCTCCGTAGAACAGAAACAGTAGGATGCTCAGCAAGGGGCCCAGCATCTGCGCCAAGTTGCTGATGTTGTATTTGATCATGAAGGGGAAGCTGCGCTTCCCGGGGGGGATGGAGTCGGCGAAGAGCGCCTCCATGGCGGGGCTCTGGAAGGCCGCGAAGAGCCCCCAGAGCCCAAAGGCCACGTAGAGCCCGTTGATGGACGTCATCTCCACGGAGAAGAAGGTGATGGCGGCGCCGAAGACGCCGATGGCGCCCGAGAGCTTGAGGATTGTGTCGCGGCGGATGCGGTCGGCGAAGTAGCCGCCCGGGAGCGAGAAGACGAGCTGCGAGATGCCCTGGATGCCCTTGACGATGCCCACGGGCTTGTTGGACTGCGTCAGCATGAACACGTAGCCGGCCACGACCTGCTGGAACAAAATGCTGCAAGCGAAGGCAGTTTGGTGAGTGGAGGGAGGGGGAGCGAGGAGGCGGAGGAGGAGGAGGTGGAGGATGTTGCGGTAAATGCTACGGACCTTCGCGCGGACCAGAAGAAGAGCGTGAAGATGTAGGCGGTCCACACATTGTGCGTCACGCCCTCGCTGGACCAGAGCCCCATGGTGACGACGGAACGTTCGCAGGGGTGAGCAGGAGGTCGGCGGCAGCTTGGGGAGTGAAGCTGCTGCACCAAAGGATCAATCACGAGGCCGTGGCGGTACACTCATCGCGATCCGTAGACGCAGTCGACAGGCATGCGACATGTGCGTCGTTTCGAGTTTTAGCCAATCGTAGGCGACTCATGACGAGGCGATATCATTTGTGTACACAAAGGCATGTACCACACATCACCACAATCCTACTTGAAGTGCCCCCCCTGGAGCGCGACAAGACCATCTCCTGCGCCAAGCACCTCCTCCGCCGCCAGCCATGGGCCTCACGCTGTCCAGCGAGCGCCGCCCGGTCTTCTACTTCATCGGCGATTCCATCACGGAGCACGGCAGCGACCCGGGCAAGTGCGGCTTCATCACGATCCTGCAGAACCACTACGTGCGCTCCGTGGACTGCGTCAATCGCGGGCTCTCGGGCTACAACTCCAAGTGGGTGCTGCAGCACGGCATGCCCATCTACGCCAAGGAGCTGCAGTCCGAGTACTCGGCGTCCTTCGTCACGGTCTTCCTGGGAGCTAACGACGCCGTGATCGAGCACGGGCCCGACAAGGCGCAGTTCGTGTCGCTGCAGGACTATCGCGCCAACCTACAGGAGATCCTGCACACAGTGCAGCCGCTGCTGGCCCCGCACGGCCAAGTGCTGCTCATCACGCCGCCCTGCGTCATCGACTCGGCGCGGCACAACGACCGCAGCAACGCGTCGGCCGGTACATACGCCAAGGTGTGCGTCGATCTGGCAGCAGCCGAGAACGTCCACGTGCTGGACCTGCACACGTACTTCAACACGACGTTCCCCGACGAGAACGTCCGCAAGACATACTTTGTAGACGGCCTGCACTTCTCCGAGAAGGGCAACACAGAGGTCGGCAAGCTGCTGGGCGTGGCCATCAACGGCATGTTCGACAAGCAAGACCTCGACAGGTTCAACAAGTGGCAGTTGCCCGACTGGCACGACTTGGTGCCTCACGAGCATGACACGCTCGAGTGAGAGACGTTGCAGCTACGGTGTCGCTGTTTGCTATAATACTTACTGCACTAGGAAGTGAGATTGGCATGAAAGCGTTTTCTTTTCCGGTGTGGGTGTCGGAGCTGCTTCTCTACAATCCAATTCCTGTCCGAACCTCACACTTGACTCGATTACCCACGCAAAAAAAAAGTGAAGACAACTTTTCGACTTATTAAGGTCCTCCATGCAGTCGATGGAGGTCTACTCGGACTCGTCCTGTGAGTCGGCGGTGTCGCTGGCCATCACTTCGAGCACGTCCTGTGCGAGTGTAGACTGTGCGGCGGCCACCATTGCAGTGTACCGGTAGCAGCTACTACACGGCCACAAGCTGTCCATCGAGCATTTACGAGCACACCGAAGATGTTTATGGTGACACGGAGTATCTTCTCGTGGACATCTACAGCAGTACGGACTGCACCACGTAAGTGGAATCGGCCACATTTACAGCCTCGGGCGCGTGCGAAGTTGCTAACACGGACGGCCAGAGTGTCATCTCGAACGGGTCGGCGCAGTTGACCTACTACCTCGACGGCTCAAGGGTAAGGACTGACGTTGCTTGTCAAACCTGTCGTCTATTTAGCGAAGGAGGGTTCGAAAGCGGGTGGCATCCAAAACGCTCAGGTCGTGTGCATGCTGCAGCTTTGAGAACCAGTATTGTCCCTTTCACTCATTTTGGCAAAGTCGATGTCTTAAACTCAGATTAACAGACAAGGGACTAGGGTACCAGGTCTGCTTTGCTATGCCGTTTGCTAATGATACGGCCCAGATTAGAGACAAGATAGCTCAGATCACTAGGCCTTCGAAGACGAAAAAGCCCGAATGCCGGCAAGCACCTCGCCATTCGGAGTTTTCTCGCTTACAATGACTTACTCGCAAGACTTAAGATGGAGAGCTATCATTCTGCTGTATGCGTACGACGTCCCTGTTCAGATGGTATCTGCCGTGCTAGGCATCGCAGAGCGTACTTTGGGCCGGTGGCTACAACATTTCCAGTCGACTGGCAACGTTGACAAGAAGATCAGAGAGAAGCAGCGCTCATCTCGATGGCCTCGCGAAGTTCTCAACTTTATCGATGACTATGTGAAAGTTCACCCCTGTTTTTATTTCGAGGAAATTAAAGCTGCCATTGCTGAGCGCTTCCCCCATCTCGACAATGTTTCGGACGCCACTATGTGTCGGGTGCTGCGGTTTGATCTGGATTTGTCAAGAAACACTTAACCAAGCGCGCACGAGAAAGTGTTCCTGCCGAACGGAGACAATACCTTGCACGGTTGGCTCCATTTTATTCC
>LGTU01001800.1:0-10298 GCA_001314425.1 Phytophthora pluvialis | reverse complement strand
CGGCTACAAATGACACCGCTCGTGACAAAAACTGCGGCAGGCCACACTGTCGGTCCCGAAGGAGAGCTTGAGGGAGAGGACGAGGACGCACCTCCACGCATTTTCTAATGAAACACTGCATGTTTCATTGACTTTATTGCATACGTTTGCTGTCGTGGACAACACAAGCGCAGTTGGCCGTCAGAACCCTTCAAATAGTTCAACGGTTAAAGTGCTAGCACACGCAACGTCAACCGCCAGCTGAGAACTTGCCGATAACAGCTCACATCCTAGTCAGCACGCGCCATGCCCTCTTCGGACGACCAAAGCTCACGTTTGGAGTCGTTACCACCTCGATCGCCTCTGTCCATGGGCTCGTCTGGCACGAGTTATGTGCCGTTGAGCGGGATCACGCCCTTGTCAGTGCACCAACCGACAGACACGGAATCTGCTGGGTGGGTGAGCGAAATGAACTTCATCCGGGCCGACACGCCCAGCCAGCTACGCCAACGCTTTATTCAGATCCAAGTCGTCGATCAGAGGTTCAAGGAGCCTTCATGGATGCACCCGAACATTGGTGGAGAGGCCCAATACGTTCAAGGGCGAGCTGACGAGATTTCTGCTATTCGCGAGGAGCTTGAAGCTCATGAGAAGGAAAATAAACTGGGGGAGTGGACGGCCACATCCATTGGTGGCAACGACATCATGTCGAGCGTCTTGTTCTCCACAGGACAGACTATCGCTAAGGCTGGCAAGCTGGCACCAGTCACTCAGTTGTTGGTGGCCATCGTGGTCTATTGCCTTCGCTGGGTATTCGAGGAAGTGATGAGCGCTGTTCCGTTGAATGGAGGTTTCTACACTGCGATGCTGAACTCTGCGCACAAGAAGGTGGCGGCAGTCGCTGCCGTTTTCAGCATACTCTCGTATCTTGCAACCGGAGTGGTGAACGGCGTGTCGGCTATAAACTACGTGAACGAATCGCTCGTGGAGTTGCCAGTGATGATCTGCTCGATTGGATTGCTGGCCATGTTCGCTCTTCTGTGTTTGGTGGGCATTGCGGAGAGTGCATTCGTGGCACTGATCCTCTTTTTATTCCACATGTTCACACTCACTCTGCTTGCCATTTTCAGTTTTGTCTACATCGTGCAGCATCCTTCCGTTTTTGTGGACAACATGAGTACGTCTTTGCCAGACGTGTCGATGTTTGGCGATGCAGTACAAGGCAGCAACATCTTGTCAGCTTTGTTCCTGGGCTACGGCACAGCAATGCTGAGTGTTACAGGATTCGAGAGCTCTTCGCAGTACGTTGAAGAGCAAGCTGCGGGTATGTTTCCGAAGACGCTACGCAATATGTGGGCGCTATCAAGCACATTCAACGTGGTATATTCGCTATTAGCACTAGCTGTTGTGCCACTGGACACTATTATCTCGAACCAGTCAACGTTGCTTTCGCTCATGGCCCGATTAAGTGGAGGACGCTGGCTGGAAATTCTGGTGGCTATTGACGCTTTTGGCGTTCTCGCTGGCGCAGTACTGACTGCGTACGTGGGGATTAATGGTCTGTTCCAGCGCTTGGCTATTGACCGCGTGTTGCCCAGCTTCCTGTTGAAGGTGAACTCGTGCCGTGGAACGAACCATTATATTATCCTAGCATTTTTCATCGTGTCTGCGAGTCTCGTGTTCATTTTGGACGCCGAAGTGACGGCACTATCGGGTGTGTTCGCGCTCGCTTTCCTCTGCGTGCTGTTATCTTTCATCATCGCGTGCTTGTTACTGAAGATATGCCGCGAGGAAATTCCGCGCAAAAGAACAACTTCATGGATTAACGCCACTTTCTGTCTCTGCACAGTTGTGCTGGGAATACTAGCAAACGCGTTTTCCGATATGAAGGCGCTGTTGTATTTCTTCATCTATTTCGCGGTATTCTTCCTGGTGGTGTTCTTGATGCTGACTCGCGTGAGTCTACTCAAAGGGCTGCTGTTGATTTCTCGGAAGCTGCTCCTTTACTTTCGTGGTGATAAAAGTGTATCGAGCTCGACCCAGCAGCTTTCGGCTCGCGGCCAGGTCTTCGTTGGCAGTGTGAAGATTGCGAAAACCATCGAGACGATCAAGAACACGCCCGTGGTGTTCTTCTGCAAGGTCGCAAACTTGCCGAAGATCAACGAGGCCGTGCGCTACGTGATGCAGAACGAGCACACGTACTGCCTTCGACTGGTTCACGTGTGCGAACCGGATGCCCCCGTTCCTCGTGAGTTCGAGGACGTGGTGAATTTGTTTGACCACATTTACCCGTCGATCAAGATCGATTTCGTCGCCGTGACGGGCGCTTTCGACCCGGCGATGGTGCAGTGGTTGTCCAAGTCCATGGAAGTTCCAACCAACATGATGCTGATGGGCCAGCCAGCCAACGCGAACATCCACCGCGTATCGGCGCTGGGCGTGCGAGTTGTCACTGACTAGGAAGGCGTACGAAGTAACTTGCAAGTGAATCGTCTCGTTAATTAATGAAGAGGCCTGAAGACTGCGGCACGAAGCACTCGAATGCCTCTGCAAACATGGGTGCTTCCAGTATTTCTACGTCAACGTCATTGAGTCGAGCGCCGCAAACAAAGTCAAGGTCTACACCAACGATTCGGTTAACGCCCATCAGCATAGTTCCGTGTGATAGACAGCCAGGCAATCATGGGATGTGACTCGTGTACGGCGGCCTCTGATTACTGTGTTGTCAAATCTCCCGGTTCATTTCTCCACTTCGAACCAAGAGCGCGCTTCACCCTGCAGCGACATGCCGTCGTGTCCTCGCATCTTAATAGCAACCGTGCTGGCAGCATTCGCTGTCCAAGCGGCGATAGCCGACCAGAGCGATGCGCTTGTGCTTCAAGAACGTGGCCTCTTGGATAATACGACAGCGGGTTGGCCCTCGCTGCGCTTCCACTTCATGATCAAGCGCAGCTCCATGGAGGTCCATAGTCACTCCGACTTTTCCGTCTTTGCTAACCCTGTAGTGTCAAATTCCAACGTCCAGTACGACACCTTTGCTACATTCACGGAGGACTCGACGCTTTACAACTACACAGTCGTCGACGGACTGGGTTACGCCTCTGATAGCTCTTTGGACGACAGCAACCCGCACATCGAATGTGACGACACGGACACGGTGCCGTCAATCAACTCAATCGTGTCTGCACTAAACGAAGCTGTTCCCGTTTCGAGCATATCATCAAGCAGCAGTGGAGCTATCGACTGTTCGAGTGGGAACACGTTCAAAACTACGGTGAACGGAATCGATCTGGGTTTGTGTTTCTTAGGTTCTTCCGGTTTCACGATGTATGGTAGCGACATGGAAATCGCAGTGGAGTACTTGGAGAACCGCGAAAACATTATCAAGCCGACATTTGACGATGGAGAGAAACTGGAGTGCGAGAAGGTGGCATCGCCAGCTTCGGTGACGTCGATCGGAAAGTCTTTCCTCACTGGGCAGCCACTCTCTCCTCGCGAGACGAGGAGGTTGAGATCAATGCTGGGGTTAAATATTGATTTCTCGTTTGGAGACGACTCGTGCGCGTGCAAGTCAACACCACGGCCGTGTTTTTTCCTCCATGGACTGGGCGTCAAGACAGAGGAACCAGAGAACTTGGATGTGTTCCCCACCAAGTACTGGGGCAATATGACCGATCACGCGCCGTGCTGTTCGTCGATACAATATGCGATGCTGAACACGGTGAACAACTCGTGGACGGATGATGAGCAGCAGCAGAAAGTGTGTGATCGGGCGCTTTCGGTGAATGAGGCCAATCAAGGTACTGCCATCACAGACACCATTATCATCACACACTCGATGGGCAATTTGATGCTAGCTGGAGCCATCGCCAAGGGCAAGTGCAGCATTGCCTCGAGTTCAACGTGGGTGGGCTTGTCAGGTCCACTGCGAGGAAGTATGGCCTCCAACTATTTCCAGGATTCCTGCAAGAGCGATACCAACTTTGTGGCCGAAGACTTGGTAGCGAAGACCGGTTACTGCCCCGCAGACGACGGCATTATCTCTCTCGCGTATGAGGGTGAGAGCTACAGCTCCCCGGAGCTGGATGCAGAGTACTTGGCCGCACAAAAGGCGTATCGGAGCAACGTGGATGCCTTGATGTGCAGTAACGGATTCTCCGGACTGAAGTCCCAGCGGCGGTGGTGGTATTGGACGTTAGGCACCATCGTTCCTCACCACTCGTTCAAGAACGACGGCATGGTGGAGTTCTACAGCTGCGCCGGTGGATTCTCTACGGCAGACTTCGGGAATTCCTACGAGGACAAATTTTACGTGACGAAACTCAACCACGGGGACACCGCGTTCCGCAACGGTGACGGCATACTGAATAAGGCGAAGATGCCCGTGAAATGGTTCGAGTGCCTGCTGTAGCTACATACAGCAGTTGATACTTCGAAGTAAATAAATGAAAACTAGATCAATGAAATTGGCTTATGAAGACAAGCGGGTTTTGCCTGACACCTCTTGTAAGAATGAGGTAAAAGCGTTTCCGTGATCAGCTTCACCTATGAGGAGGGAGCTTCCCGACCAACAAACTCGACCGCCTTTCGTAGCACTGCGTCAAAGCTGAAGATAGCGGTTCGCTCCGCAAAAAAACGCTGTGAAGGCGAACCGAACAACGCGAACTTGATCTTTGTATGCCTCGCTTTCACCATGCAGTTGCGAGTCTGCTGGATGGGAAGTCGCTGCGTCATTCCACTTCCACTTCCACCGATGGCTTGAGTCAGGCTCGAGCACTGTCAAATTTTCCGCCGGGATCGCGAAGGCCAAACGCTTGTGAACAAGGCGACATGTCGACGCGTCTTCTGTAGGTGGCGGCGGTGTTTCTTGCATTCGTCACGCAAAGTGCTGCAGCTTGGAGACCACCTGCCCAGCAGCAGGAACATCGCCGTCTCAAGAATGGGACGACGACGTTTTGGCCGTCTCTGCGTTTTCACTTTCAGGTCAAGCGCAGCCCCATGAAGGTCCACGGACTATCGGAATTCGCCATGCTCGCCAGCCCTGTCGTCTTCGAAGATGGATCTTCCAACGTGTTGTACGACACGTTCGCAACCTTCACGGAAGACTCGACGGTCTACAACTACACTCTCGTCGACGGCATCTCGTACGCTTCTCGCAGTTCTCCGGGCGGTGGCAATAGCCCCGCAGCAATAGAGTGCGCTAACTCGGATTCCTTACCATCGATTAACTCCATTGCAGTTGCATTGAGCGAGACTTCAGCAGTATCAAGCATTTCAGTGAGTGGCAGTGATATCGAGTGCCCCAACGGGGACTGGTTCAAGGTCTCGGTGAATGGCATCGATTTTGGTCTCTGCTATTCAGGCTCTTCGGGCTTTTCGATGCATGGCAGCGACATGGACATCAAAGTGGAGTACGTGGACAACATTCTCGTGCCAGCTTTGCGTGATTTGGATGTGCAGTGCGAGAAGGTAGCAACGTCGCATTCGGTGACGGTAATTGGGAAGTCGCTGCTGACAGGTGAAGCATTTTCCGGTGAGAACCGCCGCAGGATGCTGAAGGCCGCGTTGGATTTCTCGTTGGACAATTCTCCTTCCTGCTCGTGCAAGTCGACGCCGCGTCCGTGCATTTTCATCCACGGACAAGGGATCAAGACGGAGATGCCAGACAACCAGGACTCGTTCCCCACGAGGTATTGGGGCAACATGACCGACCACGCGTCCTGCTGTACGTCCATCAAGTTCGCAGTATTCAACACCGTGAACCATTCATGGACCGAAGACGCCCAGCAGCAGAAAATGTGCGAGCGGGCTCTCGCAGTGAGCGAAACCAGTGTCAAGTCGAGGATTTCGAGTCGAGGATTCCGGACACCATCTGTCACGAATTCACTGCATCATGCAAAGGAGTTAAGGTTCGGGTTGAACACGCGAGTACTTGTGGATTGAACACGGCAGCTGTGATCCAAGTCAAGCTGTGCAAGTTAGTTCAAGTACATGTTGAAGGCGTACATTCAAAGTTGCAGATCGACCCCTACATGTATGCACAGGAAAGCAAGAAGAGTGTAGTGCAGAGCAGTTAGCGAAGCACACAGAAAATCAATCAGTTTTTCATTTACCTGCTAACAACTAGCAACCTCAGCTGATCGTGAACTACGAAGGCATCTTGNGCAAATACCTCTGCTCAAGTGCTACCATACCAAAGCGTGACACGCTTTTGTGACACCATCATCATCACGCACTCGATGGGCGCTCTGATGCTCGGCGGCGCAATCGCGACGGGAAAGTGTAGCCTTGCACCCAGCAGCACGTGGGTCAGCACCGGTGCTCCAATGAGAGGGAGCATGGGCTCGGACTATCTTCAAGGCTCATGCGACGGCGGAACCAATGTGATCGTGGCGAAGGTGGCAAATGTCACTGGGCGATGCCCCGTTACCGCTGCGATCCGGTCCCTGGCGTATGAAAACGATCGTCAAAGCTGAACCAAGCGTACGAGGCAGCGCAGCAGGTTTATCGGACGCATGTGAAGGCTGGAATGTGCAGCTACAAGAATTCCGGACGAATCTCAAGCTACCAGTGGCAGTTCTGGCTGCTAGATAAGGTGGTTCCACACAAATCTCCGCACAACGACGGCATGGTGGAGTTCCACAGCTGCGCCGGAGGCATCCCGGAGTCCAAGTTCGGCAATAACTATCGCGACGAATTCTACGTGACGAAACTTAACCATTTCGATGTGGCATTCCAGAGCGGCGACGCACTTTTGGATGAAGCCAAGATGCCCGTGAAGTGGTTCGAGTGCCTGCTGTAGGGTACCGTGTAGTAACAAAGAAACATTAGGTTAGAGATGTCAGGACGGTGAGTTGGTGTGTTTGCTTCAGAACCAGGTGACAGGAGCAACTGACCCGTGTGTGATCTATCCTTTCGACCGACCTTCGGTGACCGAATCGATCGGAGACACTCAACGAGAGTGAGTGCCTTTGAGTGATTGAAGCTGAAAAGCTTCCGGGTTGAAGACGTGATGCCAAAGTCAAAGCCCAAAGATAAACACATGCGAACCGGATACTACAGCTCTTGGAATTCGTATAGCTATGTCATGTTCAACTCCGACACGCTGCTTTGCTGCTTTGCTCGAGTGGATGGGCTGCGGATTCCAATGGCGTAGAACTTGACAACCTTCGACGTGGGCGTCAGTGATCGTTTTGCTCTCTGGAACCAACAAGTCGATCAGAGAATTTTGTGAAGACTCGCAGCATGTCAAAACCTCGTCTGTTTCCCATAGTCGCCGTCGCATTTGCCGCCTTGCTGGCATTCGCAGTCGCACAGAGCAGCTCCCAGCTCCAGAATGAAACACCAAGCGGTTGGCCGTCCCTGCACTTCCGGTTCTCGATCAAGCGCGCCGCCACGGAAGTCCACGGCCAATCCGAGTTTTCTGTTCTCGCCGACCCCATCGTATCCAGCGACAACAGCAGCGTGCTCTACAACACCTTCACCGCGTTCGCAGAAGATGAGATGCTCTACAACTACTCGCTCGTGGATGGAGTGGCGTATGTTGCTCGCAGCTACCTCAACGGCAGCGACAACAACCCGCCCGTGAAGTGCATGAACACCAACATTCTGCCGCCTGTCAACTCGATCGTGGCAGCGCTGAGTGATGCGAAGGCTGTTTCAACCATTACGGCGAGCAACAGCAGCACTATCTCGTGTTCGAGTGGCAATTCGTTCAAAGCGTCGGTGAATGGCATCGAGTTCGGGTTGTGCTTTTCAGGTTCTTCAGGTTTCACGATGTACGGCACCGATATGGATATCAAAGTGGAGTACGCGGGGAATCACAAGCCGATTCTGGCGCCAAATCATGACGGCAAGGTGGAAAAAGAGTGCGAGAAGGTGGCGGCGTCGAGTTCGGTCTCCTCGCTTGGAAAATCGCTTTTGACTGGAGAGCAAATTCCTGTCGACGAAGCGAGAAAGCTGGAGGCGGCGTTTGATTTTTTACTGGAGGAGTCGTGTTCGTGCCAGTCCACACCGCGTCCGTGCATTTTCATTCACGGTCTCGGTGTTCTCGCGGAGGAGGAGGAAAATCTCGATACGTACAACTACTGGGGAAACATGACCGGCCACACTCCGTGCTGCTCATCCACGAAGTACGCAGTGCTCAACACGGTCAACAATTCCTGGACTGACGACCTTCAGCAGCAGAAACTCTGCGATCACATCCTCGAAGTGAGCGAGACGAGCACGGAAACTACGGTTTCAGACACCATTATCATCTCGCACTCCATGGGCGGTCTCATGGTAGCAGGAGCGATCGCAACCAACAAGTGCAGTCTCGACAAAAGTACGACGTGGGTCAGCACCGGAGCACCGATGACTGGAAGCATGGCTTCGAACTACTTCCAGGAATCCTGCAAGGATCAGACCAATCTTTTCATGGAGAGATTCGTCGAAAGCACAGGCTTTTGCCCCGCAGACGACGGTATCAAGTCCCTTGCGTATGAACACGGGAGCTACAGCAATCCTGAGCTCGATGAAGCGTACGAGGCAGCACAAGAGGTTTACCGGAACAATGTGTACGCTGTGATGTGTAGCAACAGTTTTTCCGGGATCCTTTCAACGTACCAGGTCGGCTTCTGGGTGCTGGGCAGTGTGGTCTCACACAAGTCCAGCAAAAATGACGGCATGGTCGAATTCCACAGCTGTGCTGGAGGCATCCCAAAGTCCCGGTTCGGCAACGACTACCACGACCGGTTTTACGTGTCGAAGCTCAACCACTACGACGTGGCTTTCAAGGGTGGTGATGCCCTTTTGGACAAGACGAAAATGCCAGTGAAGTGGTTTGAGTGTCTACTGTAGGGTAACACGCCAGATTTAATAGATTAGAGCTACAGGACAAAGTGCACAAGTGCAACTTGTCCACTGAATGGCGACGTAAGGCGCAAATACCTTTTCCAAAGCGATATACGAAAGTACACAGTTTGTATTTGAATGACCTCTGATAATGAATACCCTTGCGGATATTGGTTTTATCTATTTTGGTGAGCCCATCCTCGTGGTTTCGTCTGTTCTCCAGGAAGATTGACAGGAAATCACTTTCAGATGTTATAATATAACGTTATATCCCGCGTCGGATTTTATCCGAGATCGGATTATCCGTCGCAACTAAGGGAGGTGGAGGGTCAGGTCGATGATCATCTGCCTTCGACGCGACGTCCTCGCGGATGTCGGAGCGCACCAGCCCGCCGTCGACGTAGTACGGGCCCTGCGTGACCTCAGGCTTGAGGATTCACTTGGCGTCGCCTCCAAAGAGCTCGCTGGCGTTTGTGTCGGCGGTGAGGCCGGTGAGGTTGGACTTGTGACTCGTGGCCAGCACGGTATCGACGTCGAGGTGGCGTTGGCGTTGACGGCGCTCGGCACGGAGGCTGTCTGCCTTGCCTGCGCGACGAGCCACAGCACGCTCCTGTAGTCGGCGCGAGGCCTCGGAGTTGGCGCAGTCCTTGAGCGAGCGCTTGCCCTCGGCCATGAAGAGTCCAGACGTTCGGGTGTACGGGCGTATGCTGCCTGTCCACCGTGGGCGGCTACGCTATCGGGAAGCGTTTGCGCGACGAGCGCATCGGTGGCTACGAGGAGGGTGGTGAAGGTGCGGGCTATGTCTGCGGGAGGTGGTGAGTACGTCGGTGTCGCGATGCTTCTGGAAGACGATATTCGTCACCGTGAGTTTCTTGGAGAGAGCGGGGCCGAGGACCGACACGCGTGGATCAGGATCTTCAGGATGCAGCAGACAGTGGATTGGTCAGCGCCTTCTTCTCCGACGTCGTCCTCTCCATCGGTTTCGCCTCCGCCACTTTGCCTCAGTCGCACTCGCTCGATTATTTCGTCTCCACGCAACGGGATCAGTTCACTGCTGCCGCTGCTCAGAAGCTCTCGACCTCTTTTCGAGATCCTGCCTCCAGGGAGCGTGAGATGCTTGAAGACTTTCGCTAAAGTTTTGTGCTAAACTGTCGTAAACTGAACTGAAATGGAAACGTTTTCAGTTTCTGTTTGCCCGAGCCAAACTGCCGTAAACTGTCTCGAAAGTATCTCGATAGTTTATCCCATAGATTCAGTTTGGAAACGACGCGCGATCGCACTATTCAGTCGGGTTACTGTCAATCCCTGGTTACAGTTAAGAAATCCTAGGTGCCGCTGCAAACATGCATGATGGCAAAGACTATTAATCACATGAACTAAACCAGGAAAAATGTAAACTGGCGAGCCTAAGGAAATGCATAGGATACATTCATCATAACCAGGCTGTATTATCGGGACAATGCCTAGCAAAAGCCAACGCATAG
>LGTU01001799.1:0-11409 GCA_001314425.1 Phytophthora pluvialis | reverse complement strand
TAGCATGACAAAAATAATCTCTCTCAGCGAGAGTTAGCAGAGAAAGCCAAGGGCAGTAGTAATACTTGGAACATTACGCCGGCAGTATTTTTCCTTACCGTAATTTACCACCAAGAACATTCCTGGAACCTTCTTTCGGGTCAGGTGCTCTTTCAGCGACACAACCTCTCGACCACCTGAGAGCGAAACCAACGCCTTTTCAATCTGAGGGTGGTTTCAGATCCACTCATCAGGGGTGAGATACAAACCAAATGCATTTCTGAATTAATATTTTTTTTTCTCAAAAAATTAAGTAGGCTATGTATATAGATACCCACAACTGATAACATGACTTTCGAACAAACCTTTGGAAAATACAAGAACACGGCCATCGAGGAAGTATATGCTTCTGACCCTGGCTATTGTCGATGGATGCACAACCAACCCAGTCTCAATATTACTGAGGATATTAAGATTTTCCTTCACTCCAAGTTTCTGAACGATGATAACTCGTATATGATGACGTGGGGAAAATATCGTGGTAAGACTCTCAAGCAGATTAGTCGAATGGATTCGAACTATATTGACTACCTTCGCAAGAACCAATTCGTTATTGAGAAATGTCCCAAGCTGGTCGAGGCTTTAGAGATTAAGTAAAAAAAAAACATATTTTTTTAAGTCTAACATCTAAGCAGTGGTAAAATCAAGAACCTCACCCGTTAGACGATAGTAGGAGAGCTCTTGCTCACTCACAACCAATACAAGCATGTTGGTACCTTGGCAACCAGCATTAACGCCCTGAACCTGAATCGCCTGGGGTACATCACGTTCCGTCAGGCGGCTAACATCAGCAATGAGAACGCGGTTAGTTAGCGACCACGTCTGATAATCAAGAAGACCATTCACCAGCTCAGGAGTCAGATCACCATTAATCGAAGAAATCTTAGCGATTTCGTTAGTGAAGTGGTGGAAGTCATAGTCGTGACTGATGTCAAACGTGTGCTGAGAACCGATACGAACGTTAAAGTTGCGAATGCTCGAACCAGGGTGAAGAGTCCAAGGAGCCGAATCAAACGAACTCTGGAACTCCTGTACAGCAGCAGAAGCAAAGCTACCCGTCTGCTCAGCAAAAGGAAGGAGAACAACATACTTAGCATTCTTAACAGAAGCCGAAAGCTGGAGATCAAATGCAGCATTAAGCTGAGTCGACTGCTTACCAATACCAGCACGCTGGTAGAACCATTGGACATAACAATCATTGTATCGAACCTTCTTAACAGGCTTGGAGATGATTGCCTGAGGGTTCTCAAGATGGACGAACGGTACGTAGAGACGAGCAGTAGTAAATGGCATGTAAGTACCATCGATGGTCGGTTCAAGTGCATTGACAACGGCGCCCCAAGAAATGCTGAATGGGGCAGAAGCCGCAAGGACACCAGCCATAGGATTACCGGTGGAAGAAGCCGCAACCATAACAGGACAGACATTACCACTCGCGAGAGTAGTACTGGTTAGCGACATACCCTTCGACGCATCTACAGCAACAGACGAAGTACCCTGGTTGACGCGGAAACGGAGACGGATCTGAGGGTTAGCCATCAAATCGAGCTCCTTGAAAATCGGATGGAGGTCAGTTAGCTTAACCTTTAGCATATAGTTCCACGCTCCCATGATGGCGTTAGCGGTAGCAGCACCAGATACGAAGGCACCACGAGCAGTCTGATTCGAGATAGTGGTAGAAGCGGCGGCTCCACCTACAGACGGCCACGATGTAGAGAAATCAGAACCAGCATTAGGAGGGTTAGACAGAAGTCGGCGAACAAAGCCATCGTTGGGAATAGATGCACCACCCGAGGGGCCAGTGGTGGCAAACGAAGATGAGAATGCAGTAGTGTTTGAGTATCCATCACCAGTAGTCGAGCTGCTAGCAGAACTGTACAAAGCGGACTGAGCAGCATCCGGGTAAAGGAAAGACTCTGCTCCATGCTTCTCAACATACTGAGGACTGTAGCTTGTCTGCGCGCGGACATTGTTCCAAAAGAGCTTGTAGTCAACCATGGAAACAATGGTCTTGCCATTTAGTTCAAGAGACATACTGTCAATGACGTTCCAGTTGCCACACTTCAAAGTAGCACAGAAACGATTGGCGGGTAAAGTCTGAGCAGTAGCACCACTCTTCATCGATACCTTGTATGGGAGCATGATGTACGCATCGCGAAGGCAAGCAAATCCTTCGGAGCCGTTAAGCTGAGCAGTTGCATCGATAGTAACAACACCATTCTGATACGATCCCTGATTGAGATCGATAACAAAGGGTACTCGCTTGCCAGAAGATACCTTGATCTCCGGATCACTCTTGAGCGAGCTCTGGTACAAATATTGGTCGGATAGTTGAGTTTCACTCATCGTTGATTGTATATGGTTTCTAATATAGTTTGAACGAAATTAAATATTATGAGCGACCTTATCAAGCCAATCACGTCCGATCATGATCTGATCGAACTCGCGAAAAATATTGGAGTACATCTGGATGATATCTATGAATCGAATGAAATAACGAAGCCAATATCTAAGAAAGAGTCATATCTGATTTTGTTGCGACAACCTGAAATGGATGTAGGACATTGGACGGCTGTTCATGATGGTGAGTACTTTGACAGTATGGGCGAGGCAGCTCCAACAAAGTTCGGGATCGGGAAATACAATCCTAAGCAATTACAAGGTACGTATGGTGATTATTGTGGAATTTTCTGCCTCTTCTGGCTATATTGCAAGCAAAAAAATAAGATGACTCTGCTTAATAGATTTAAAGATCTGAACTTAACTATTTTGACTTAACCAACGTTGATGTTTCTGAGATCTCTGGTGTGCACCTTTGTGTTTCTTAACGTACTGACCACCACATTGACATTGAGTTTTGACACTAACGGAGCCTTTGTTTGATACTCCATTCCGTACCCGTTGTATATGACGATCGCTTTTATAATGTAGTGCTTTTGAACATGTCTGGTACTTACCCCCACATTGACATTCGATTGTGGCCTTAAAGTTATCGGGTCGCACGCGTCTGTTTCGATCATAGTTATTATGATAGGCCTGGAGATCAGCCTTATTTTCCTGGTAATAATGTCTCTGAGCAAGCCTTTTTATTTGAAAAGAATGATTTTTATTGACACATCTAAGCTTGGACATCCATAACTGTTCATATGCTTCGAGATGCTTGCGATCAACTACTTCATAATTCTTAATTGAGATTAGCTTAAAGTTTTCGATTCCATGATTTTTAAAGTATTCGTATATAGCGATATTATCATGATTTCCACTTAGCCACTTATTATAATCATTTTTGTGTTGCTGCCAACGCTTACGAGGCTCATTGAATGTAGAGCCTACATATTGAACGTCGCTCTCCAGATGAATGATACGATAAATGTGGCCGATCATGATTAGTACAAATGTACGTTTATAGTTATATCATACAAGACTTCATTCAGGATTAAATATAATTCAGATTTTATCTCAAGAGGGTAAATATAATCATGGCTTTTAAAGAGTTAGAAGTATCCGTATCTGTTCCCGAGTCGAAGCTCAAGAGAGCATTCAAGACAGGAACATTATCATTATCTAAAGATGAGCTAAGTGGCTCTGGAGCTACACTTCATCTTCACCCAGAGTCATATGCGAAAGCTCTTCGGGCTCGCAAATCTGGTAAAGGAACACGTTTGGCTATCACAAAAAAGGAGATTGGCTACCCGTTTAAGCATATGCAAGGAGGTGGCATGTATGGTTCGAGTATTTGGTCCAAGGTATGGGGAGGTATTAAATCCGCCTTCAAGTTTGCTAAGGACTCAGGTCTATTGTCTCGCGCCGCCGACGTTGCTGTACCCGCTCTTGCAACCGCACTCGGAGCTCCACAGGGTGCTATCCCAGCAAGAGCTGCTATCCGTTCCATGACTGGCATCGGTGTTTATGACTCTGGTAGTGATAAGGAAGGAGGACGACTAACCATGACGGATGTTAAGAAAGGAGCAAAGCGTGCGCTTTCGTATGCTAAACGCAAAGGCGTTCTAACTGATGTAGTTGATTCTGGAGAGAAGTACCTACTATCTAAGGCGACCAAACCTGAGCATGAGAACCTAATCAAGTCGATCCGAGGTGAGGTCCGTCGTCGGTATGGAGTAGGCGTTGCCAAGCCAAAGGGTAAGAAATTTGCAAAGGGTTCGCAAGAAGCTAAGGATCACATGGCTAAGATTCGTGCTATGCGAAAGAGGCCCATGCAAGCTGGAAGTTTTAGATTATAAGCTTTTGATTAAAAAAAGTAGCATTAGCCAATCTATTTTTTTGGTCTCAGCAACAGCATGACCGAGACTGAAGTATCACGAAAGATTACCTTCTTATCATTTTGGTTGTAGATACTAATAGTAATTGTAGAGCGAGAACCGTTGTGGCAGTTCATCCACGCATACTGACTGGGTTTGTACGAAATTAGCTTACCAATTGCTGCATCACCTCTATCAAATGCGCTGACAATATCACCAGATGCAACGTACTCATTTTTGATCAAGTCGCAACGAACGATNTACCACCAGCAGAATATAGTCCAGTGGCGGGTCTCGTCCAAGTACCTCCGAGAGTTGGTAATGTTGTTGGCGTAGCGGGAAAATCCACTTGACATGCGTAATACACACTGTTTTCACTCAGCTTTAGGTAGAAGACGTTGTTTCCACTTGGATCGATCAAATATGCTCCAGCATTCACGAGGGCTGTCTGAATGCTGCGATTGATGTCATCATAAGAATAAATGCCATCAGGGAGAGTGATACTGATAGTAGAGGTGGTAGCCGCAGTCGGAACTTCGACCTTGAAGCTTGTGTTTTGAAACTGCATCGCGTCAATGTTGTACTCACTGTTGTAGATGGTAATGCTTTGCACTGCGCAAACTACATCGCGGAAATCAGCAGCTGAACCAGGGAACGAGTATTTCCAAGTTGAGTTGTGTCCATCTTGGATTAGGTTGGTACTGTCAAGTTTGAGAAAGCTCGCCATTTTAGTTATATATGATGATAAGCATTTTTCTGATGGATAATTCGGAATTAGTCATCCATAGCAATAGGTCTGTCAAAGTTGTAGCGGATTTGTCCTTTAACAGAGTCTATGAACAACATCTGTCCTTTCTGTTCAGTGGCTTTATTGTAGTAATAGACAATCGACCGATCATCTACGCCCTTGATATTGAAATCTTTAACAACCATCTGTAAATCGCGCTTCGAATTTGCTCTTAAGATAGCTATGTACTCTGAATTCAAGCAAATCATCTTATCAGTTGCAAAGTAGCTGTGGCTCAAGAATATGGTTGATAGCTTGAAATGCCGACCCCTGGTCATGTAATGAGAGAATACGTTTTTTTTGCAACAGACGGTCATTACTAAAATCATCGATGATAACAAGCTCGGGTTTATTCGAGCTCATGGGAGTATGACGCACTTGATCAACTCTGGGTGGGGTATCAGGATTAGCAAAAGTGATGATATCCTCTAACTTATCACGTAGATATTCGTATAACTCTTGGTGTGGATTGCGGGCTATGATCGTCAAATGTGCAAACACGTGGGGAGAATGCTTCAGGATAAACATACAGAGATTGTTCTTACCACTGAACGATGGACCAAGGACAACCATTCTAAACAGCTTTTTAATGTCAAGGGCAGGTATATCACCCATACCAGCAGACTTGAACTTTTTTGGCAACGAAACGCCGAAGTCTGGAATACCGCTCATGATCGTGTCTTTAATCACTCGATCTATATAGTTCGAGACAAAAACAACTATGAGTTCAAGTTTCTCTTATCCCAAGCCAATATTTTCATCGCCTATCTATAACCCTGCATTCTATCTAACATTGGATGCCAGTGGATATCTAACCTATGATTATGCACAGACGCTTTATCTCGATAAAAACGATTACCGCCTAACTTACATAACAGGACTCACTCCAGGAACAGCAACACAAGGTGTAGCCCTCGTTCCAGGTACTAACAATGATGTTAGTGGAATTGGGGCACTATCTTGTAACAGCCTAACCGTGAATGGTTCCAGCGTTTCATCGGCCCCTGATTACGTTCTCAGTATCACTCCTGGAACAGCTGCAATCAACAAGGCGCTCGTGCTTGGAGCATCTGGGGAAATTGCCACCATCTCATCGCTGACAGCCATGAACATTTACGGAAGCATCCAAACAGCGGCTCAGACTGCGATTACATCATTAGGAACGCTCTCAGGATTAACCATTGGAGGCAACTTAGCATTTACAGGAGCATCACGAACGATCACTGGATTGAGTAGTATCTCAGCTACAACACTTAGTGGATCGCTATCTACAGCCTCTCAGACATCAATTACATCGGTAGGAACGCTTACTAATCTCACACTGAACACGGGTGGAACCGGATTGTTCATCCCAGGGGTAAAATTCTGGGATTCGACGACCTCAACTTACAAAACTCTCAATCAAACTTACTACATCGATATCGTAGAAGGTGGCTGTGTTGCACAGAAGGCTTTGGTTGTTGATCTTAACAAGGACATCGGGTCGATACGCAATTTGAGCTGTACGGGTACTTTCGGGGCATCGGTATCCATATCATCACCAACATTGACTTGTGATACCATCTCAAAGGCTGGAACTCAAACGATGAATGCGACAACGCTTAACATCAATCCAACGACTCTACAGCTGAGGGGCACTACCACCAGTGCAACTGCTGCTGAACTCAATATCCTAAGTGGTTGCACAGCTTCAACAGCTGAGCTTAATTATGTCGATATCACCACGGCTGGATCAGGACAGGCTTCAAAGGCTCTTGTTCTTAATGCGTCGTCATCGATAACAACTGGTATAACCAGTCTTACAGCAACAAATCTGATATCGATTACAAACACTCAGTGTTTAACTGCAGCCGGAGCTGTTCTAACAACAACTTCACGTGCGAGTGAATATCAGACATTGATTCTTAATCAGAGCTTAGCTGTTGGGGCAACATCCGGGATTGCTTTTGTTGTAGATGATAGCGTTCTCAATACATATACCCCCTCTATTGCTCTGATAGCTACAAGGACAGCTACATCCATCCAATACGCTATGGCTGACTTTGCTATCCAAACACGATCTTCATCAAATGCTCTTAGTCCAATGGCAAGTCGCTTAGTAGTGAAACAGGCAGGAGGAATTAGAATAGGGACTTCGGCGCCAACAGGTAGTGTTTCAATTATTGGATCTGGTTCGTATTTGGCTGGTAGCTGGCAGCGAATAATGACATTTGCTAACGATGATGCCACAACACCGATAAGGGCAGAGATACAGATTGTTGATGCTACTTCAGGAACGAGTAGCGGAAATGGACTTTGGTTTGGAACGATAACTGCCGATCCAGTGAAAATCGGGTGTGCCAACACAAGCGTTATGTATATCAACTCATCTGCTCGTGTTGCTATCAACCTATCAGCAAGCTCATGGTCGCCGGAAGCGGATCTGCATGTGAATGGTCAAATATGGAGCAATAGCTACTTTCATTCTAAACAAAATGTAGATGGCAAAGCAGTCTATCGCACTAATTGGTCTCAGTCAAACTATCTGGCATGGGGGACAGATGCAACGGTTGGCGCTATGCGTCTGGGAGTATGTGATGCAACATTCGCATGGTCATCATACTGTTCAGTAAGGGGAGGCGCATATACAAATGCGTCGGATCAGAGGCTAAAGAAAGACATTGTAGAGCTCCCCTATGGTTTGGATGAGGTTATGCGTATGCAACCAAGAAAGTATACTATGCGTCAAGACAACAGCGAGCACATTGGATTCATTGCACAAGAGATGCTTAATATCATTCCTGAATGCGTCTCAGGCGTTGAATCACCGAATGATGAGATGAATGATCAGGGCGAACCTATTAATCCAATGGGCATCGATTTAGCAAGTTTAACGAGCGTGCTGTGCAAGGCCATTCAGGAACTGAAGGCTGAGGTTAATCAATTGAGAGCAAGTATCTCACCTGGAACATAGTCATGACTGTCGATTATAAGTTTCGTGTTTCAACCAAGAAATCAAAAAAATATGACGCTGTGTTTGGTGATGGTCGCATTGTGTCTTTTGGCTCTTTCAAGCGGGATGGTACGCCTTATATACAATACAAAGATTCGACACCATTGAGAGCATTTCGAGCTTATGACCATAATGATAAGGAGAGACGTTCTCGCTACTACAAGAGGCACAAGATCGACCATCCGATGTACTCAGCCGATTGGTTCTCAAAAACTTTTCTTTGGTAATCATATACAACATGGGTTGCGGACCAAGTAAAGAGCTCAAAACTAATTTAACTTCTGATGAGCCGAACCAGATTGTGGGTTCGACCATGCTCCAAGCTGATAAGATTATTGTTCTTGGTGATAGTGTGTTCCTCCCCACCCAAAGTCCTGATGGGGAGTCTGCCATACTTGAAGTTAGTATCAGCGATAAAAAAATCAACATTTATCGAGGATTTCGAAATAAACTCGTGCGGAGTGGCATTAAGTAAGCTTAGAGCCCTTGGCTCGGTGCTTGCGCCCCTTGCCTTCAGGCTATTGCTTAGATAGCAAATGTCTTCACTGTCTTTTTTTTCTTAGGCTGGTAAGCCCACATACGGCCACCCTCGGTTTGCGTTGATGCATCCACCTTCCGGATTGACTTATCAAGATCAGTTGCCGACACAGCAGCCTTAGTCTTTTGAGGGCGATCGTGAATGATGAGGTTCTTCATGATAGATTTGAGTTCAGCGACATTGTTATCAGCGTTATCACCATAACTACCAGCTGAGCTGGAAATAATGCGGGGGTTGAAGAAGAACATAGTGTTTATAGTAGTCGAGTTATAATTTGCTTGAATTCTTTATCGTCAATCAATCGATTGCTGTACATATCCACCGTGAGAGACTTGAGCTGCTTAATAATGCTTGGATTATCATTTCCTAACTCAATCTCCCCTTTGAGCTTGTCATACTCAGCACGAAGGGTTTCCAATGGATCCGTGAGCTTATCATGGAAATTGTACTGGAGACGGGTGATTGCAAGGATCTCCTTGAACATTTTTTTATCTTCGACGCTGAGCTTATCATACGTTGGCTGATCAATACGCTGCATATACACAAGAGTTCTGATCATGCCTTGAAGACTATCACTGATCTGACACTTCGGTCCGCACTTTCGACGATTCGGTTGCACAATCACAAGAGTCTTAGCATCGAGGTCAGGGATACGAATATACTTGCTACCAAGCTGGCGATATACGTAGGCACTTGGCGTAGCTAAGCCCTGAATCTCGTTGAGATTGTAGGTTCTTCCACGCCTGACAACACCTTCCAGTGGAGCCACACCAGCTCCTCTTAGCCCACGACCCTTCAACCCGCTTCCGCGAGTACGCTTTGCAAACTCGTCCGCAGCACGCTCACGTTCTTCCTCTTCCGTGATCTCCTGAACCAATTTGCTGTATCTCTTATACTTGGTACTATAAACGGACTTTGTAGTTTTCACAGCTGATGCCGCGGCTTTCAGTGCTGATCGAGCTGCTTTTGAGCTATTTCCTTTCACAGCCTTCTTAGCCTCTTCATGTCGCTTTTGAGCCTCTCCATAATTCAGGTAAGCGCGTTCGGCGTCATCATGAAGCTTGTCCAATTCACTCTCCTCATATACCTCCTCACTTTGTTGCTTGATATCATCAGCATTGTTGAAGATGACCTAGCGAATGATCTTGAGATTGTCATTCACATTTTTAATCATTTTCTTCTCCTCTTCAGTTGCAGGACCTTCGATATCAGTTGCAGTACGATGAATATCTTCTAACCCGCTTAGAAGCGCAAGAAATGTATCCATCCAACGTATCACCTTCATTAGCTCAGTCCATGCGTTTCCTGAAACAACTTTATGGTCTTTATTTCTAATGTTGAAATAGTGATTCTCACTTGGTACGCTAAAGTAGTACGTGCCATGGGCTTTGACACCATTCTTAGTATCGACAACAGGCTTAAGACGAAATGGGATAACAATCTTGTTATCAAAGAGGCTTTTGTAGTACTCGTATAGAATTTTCTTAGCTTCGCTATCAGGGATTGATAGATTTCTATCCATATCTTCATCTAAACCGGTTTTCGTGCCATGTCGTGCCTCACGCTCTTCATCATCGTCATAAGGCTTGTAGTCCTTGATATCTCTCTCAATATCTCTATTTCCAACCATAGTTAGTGCTAATCCCCTATCCTTGACCATCTTCAAAAATTCTCTCAGTGTGGATTGCCAATCAATCGTCTTTAGTGCTGCGGTGTGCCTCAGGTTTGATTCTTTTCCAAACACATCAACTGATCCATCCTTGACCCAAACATACTGTTCTAATGATCTTTTGTCAGATTTATACTTATCCTTGAAAATCGGTACAATGCTCTTCATTAGTCCATTCGAATCGAGCATCTCCATGTTTTTGGAAATAATCCAAAGCATTTTAAATNTTTTTCTACCAAATGTAATATTGGGCAGTCTCCGATCCTTAAGAACAACATCAAGTTCTTCTAATTCATCACCAGTTCGCTTATTCTTTTCTAAACGCATAATGGTCCTCGTTCGATTTTCTTCATCCAACATTCCATATGTTTCATCGATCGATTGACTTTCAGCATCATAGTATATATCTTTAATCTTCTCCATAGTTGCTACCCAGTCAATATACTCGTATCGTTTGTATTTTTTACCATTTCTCGATACAAGCGCCCCGTTTTCACTAATAACATAGCGTTTATCGTCTTTAGTATCTTTCTTTTTAATCGGATGAATTCTAAGCGCAACCCAATTAGGATACTTTTTGTAAAAAGCTTTGACCCATTCACGTGATGAAACTTGCTCCTCTGTATCAAGCCGGCTGGTTTTAGAAGATGTATTTGTTTCTGCATCTGTTGTTGAAGGCTTGGCATCGATAGATGCATCAACCATTTAAGCGCTACTATCCACCCCGATATCTGATGTCGTAGGATTTACCTGAATGTTTCTGTCAGTTTTATCAATACGAAGTGTGTTTGTTGCATTGTCTGACATTCGAACGCCGTTATCAACTCCAGCATCTACCATAATGGGGCGGACATTTACTTCAGGATCAGTTGAGACCTCAGGGTTTGTTTGGGAGGATTCATCACTCACCGTTTTTTTTAACAGCTCAGACGACCCGGTTGTGGAATCTGTCTGAGCTGATGCGGAAGATGTGGAAGTTATGCTAATAGTTTTACCTACGTCGCTTGCCCACGATGCGTCTTCATACATATCACGCTTAGCATTAGCTTGACGAACACGACGTTGAGCTTTTTCAAGAAGCTCCTGTCGTTTTTGCTCTCTCTGAGCGAGGGATGTGAAATTTGG
>KQ473687.1:0-11556 GCA_001314425.1 Phytophthora pluvialis | reverse complement strand
ATTATTGCTTCACATCTATTGCAATAATTGCTGCATCAATGTATTTTTCGGGAGCCCTGCTCACGGAGGACGGGGGACACGAACAGCTTTCGTAAAATTCTGGCACGCCGACACCTTGGACATCATGTAGACTTGATGATGCTTGGCTTGATGGCGTTGCTCGGTGAGCGACCAAACCCAAATGAACCACACGCTGCTGCTACCCGCGTGGAGACTTGACTGGACAAATGGTCCGAGCATTCGGGACATTGTTCTCGGACTCGGAACTGACGATGACCTGTCAACATTTGTATTAATTATCAGGGTAACAATCGAGCTGTCCAAAACATTCCTGTCAAAACCAAACGCATAGCCTGTCGAAAATGGCTCCGCTGTGGCGTCGACCGAGAGTACTGCTCGGCGGCGCGGCGCTCTACGCGGGCGTGACCTTCGCCACGTACGTGACGCTGTACAACCCCAAGGAGAAAGGCGCCAACGACGCGGCCACGCCGGCCGTGAACGACGCGCGGCGCCTGCAGGTTTTCGACGCCAACGCGTCGAAATATGACAAGGAGGTGGACTGGGACGAGCGGCTCACGGGCATCTCGCTCATGCGACGCTTCCTGCTGCAGAAGGCGCGTGGCCAGGTGCTGGAGGTGGCGGCCGGGACGGGCCGCAACCTGGCCTTCTACCCTGCGGCCTCACAGGTGATTTTGACAGACTTCAGTAAGGGCATGCTGGACCAGGCGTCGAAAACGGAGCAGCAGCGGCTGGCGAGCTGCGAGCTCAAAGTCATGCGCGCGGGCGAGTTGGCCTTCCCGGACGACCAGTTCGACACAGTGGTGGACACCTTCGGGCTCTGCAGCATGGACGACTCGGTGCATACGCTGCGGGAGATGCAGCGCGTGTGCAAGAAGGATGGCGGCCGCATCCTGCTGCTGGAGCACGGCCAGAGCAGCTACGCGTGGCTGGCGGGCATCTTGGACAAGTTCGCGGACCTGCACGCTCAGAAGTGGGGGTGTCACTGGAACCGGGACATCTTGACGCTGGTGGAGCAGGCCGGGCTGGAGGTGGAGACCGTGCACCGCTTCCACTTCGGCACGACGTACTACATCGTGGCCAGGCCTGGCCGCCACCAGGAAAATAGCTAGTGATAGATGCCGAAATGCATTTGAATATGTCTTAAAGTTGTAGCTCAATCTTGCAGTTTGATCAGTTGGAGGTTGCACGGGAAGGCTGGTGACCGGATCTCTGAGGCCCAAAGACCAGATATGAGAGAGAGATTCAGAACGTCTATTTACTTAGTTAGTTGCAAGATTTCTGGTATTGTTGGAGCCTTGTCAACAATGCCGGTGTCTTTCGATCCGGTGACTGTTCGTGGCCGGTCTGCGGTGTTGCAGACCCTCTCGGTTCTTTGGTAATAATGTCGAGACATGCGTGAAGCTTTGCCCCCCGCACCGCTGTCTCCCCTCTGCGGGATCCCGTTTTGCTATTGCCTCTAGCTGTCGTATGCCTGATTCCCAAAAGCTGAGAGCGCTAGACTGCTTGTTTACGATGTCCCCGCGGAAGATCCTGTTAATGCGTTGAGTCCAGAGTCTTGTCAGTCCTATGGAACACATTATGCCCCGATCCTCTTGCATATCCATCCGTCCGTCTGGTCCGGATACCATTTCAAAGACCAGAGATGAGTTCGTACAGTGTTAAAAAAATTAACACTTTAACTTAAAATACCGTACGCCTCTTTCGTCTTGCGCTGCACACTTGAAGCGCAAATCATGGTCTTGTGAGACTGGGAGGACTGCTCTTCTGACGGCTACGTTTTTTACGATGGCGAACGGAAGCGCTCAGACGTCAATTCCGACGTGTTGTATGCTGGAGAAGGAGAAGCTTACAGATGTGTTTTGTGTTGTGGGACGCGAGAGCTGAAGTGGTCGTCAGCTCTACTTCATCTTTCAACAGAAATCGAGCGCGGCGTTGGCATGGGCTTTCCTTTGATCAACTCTAGCGGCAAATCCTGCAATCTTCACGACTTCGCCAAAAATTTAAGCCGAACGATTCTTCGTCAACTATGAACTACTGTACATGTATACGGAGCGTTTGGGCACAATTCCCTCAAAGCAATGGGCCAAGTTGTTGAATGGCCGTACCTCGTACTTCCGTAGCAGCAATTCGAAGTAGTATCCGGTAATGGCAACAATATTTTACTACTAGTAGTCTAACTAACCTACATTGTAGTTGGATAGCACTTGACACGTGATTCCACGGTGAAGATCTACCACAGTACAACGCTATTACTGTAGTACTACGTAGTATAACTCCACGACAGAGTGCTCGCAGAGTACGCAGAAAGGAGAAACAACATTCGTGATAGCGTCGATTTACTTCGAAGTACTAGTATATTATAGTATTGGGTATGCTTCTATCTCACTAATCTCGTCTCCAATTGCTGACGAGTTCTAGCGCCTTTAGGCGACTTTACTGCTGACGAACAACAACAAACACACTCTAGTTTTCTAGCTCACGTTGAGCTGGGCATTGATCTCCAAATGGCCGCCCTGGCGCGAAACGGGCACCCACAACACCAGAGAACCACCGCCCGTGCCGGGGAGACCGAAGAGACCAGGGCGCCAGCGGTCCAGGTACAGCGTCTTGCCACCAAGCGCTGTGACGCTCGCCTTCCACTGGGCAGTACCTCCAGCCTTGACGACGACTTCGTCGATCTTGTCACCACCGGACATGATGTTCACCGTCACGTCCTTCGTGTCACTGCTCTTGAAGTTGACAATGACGGCGCCGTCGCCCTTCTTAGTCCAAGAAAGCGTACTGTTCTTGAAGGCCTTCTTGAGAGCGTTCATGCCCAGGGTGGCAAGCTCATCACCGTCGTCGATTTCACCCATGAACTGCGTGGGACCGCAGATAGTCTGAAGGTATTCAGCGAACAGGGTCGACAGATCCGTAGGCTCCAGACCGGTGACCGAAGCGAGGTTGATCGCGTTGTCGATCCACACGTACGCGGAGTGCTTCGCAGCCATGGACGTACCATTATCGCTCTTCCCGGACTTGATGAGGTCGTTGATCATGACTCCGTAGGTCTTCCGAAGTATCTCGCGCGTCCTGTAGGCGGTGGCCAACGTAGACTCGGAGATCATTTGGGCCATGCAGTTGTTGGTGACCGTGGGGACGTCGTACTGCATGAGGTCCGACTTGCTCATTTTGAGGCGGAGCTCAGCGTCGCTAATGTCGGGGTTCTTCTGCCTGTGCTCGTCAACCGTCATCCAGACCTGGTTGGTCAACGTCTTCAAGTCGTCACCGCACGTCGAGTTCTGCTTCATAGCCATCTCCAGGCTAGAGATCTCGCCCGCCGTAATTTCAGTGGCAGCTTCCGTGAAGTTAGCCTTGGTCATGAAGGCCTTGAACTTGCCCCAACTTGAGATAATGTCGTCGTCGTAGCTGAGCACCAACAGAAGAATGTATTGGGCGGTGGGCACGATACCACGTGCCAGTTGGATGCTGGCCGGCACGGTCTTGCCTGAGCAAGCGTAGATGGTAGCAGGCAAATCGGCGACGACCCAGTTCGTCTGGTACAGCAGCAGCAGAAGCTTCTCCTGTGACGTCTGCGGGTCGATCACCATTTGGTTACGCGTGAAACGGATGACAGCTCGCGTGAAGGTCATGAGCATGTTGGTGCATCTGACAGCCCAGGTCACCTTCTTGCCCAGCTTTGCCAGCTCACCAAACACTCCGAAGGTGGCCATACTCAAGGTGGACATAGCCACAGCAGAAATCTTCGCAGCGTTTTCACGACCGCAGTCGTTGTTCTGCTGAATGCACTGCATGCCACACTCGACGGGATAGTCCATCGGGCACTCCGTCCAGCAGGTGTTCGTCAGCTCGTTGCGGTCGTAGTTGCTCGGGCACGTTTTCATGATGTGAGCCTCGCGGTAGCAGGCGGAGTCGGCGGATTGGCTCCAAGGCCCCACCCAGTTGCGGTAAACCGATTCGATGTTGCTCACGGCCGTCGAGGGGGTCGCGATCTCGTTCATTGAAGGCATCGCCATGTTCTCCCAAGAAGAGGACCCCGAGATCGACAGTGCTGTTGATGCAGAGTCGGTGTCCGTATCAAGCGAGGAAGAAGCACCAGAATCGCTTGAAGCAGGCGGCTCCGTAGTCGAACCTGACGAGGATCCAACCTCATGCGAGCCAGAGTCCGACCCCTTTCCCGACGAAATCAACGACTTGACACGGTCCATGTAGTCGGAGCCCATCATACTCTTGAGTGTTTCAGGCGAGAGCGTTTCAGTGTACGAGGTCGAGCCGGTCGTCGCGGGTGCTGCAGTCGAATCGTCGTCATCATTCCAAAAGGTCCAGTCGATGGCCTGTGTACTGGTGGTGCTGGCAACGACAGCCAGAAGGATGAGTGCCAATCTTGATCGGATCATCTTGAAGTGTGTCGCGACTGGAAAGTGGTCGCGTAATGTTTGAGGACGGTGGCTCAAGCGCGTGTGTGTCTGAGGCTGCAAAAAGCAGAATGAGTTTGTTTTTCCGTTTGAAATCCCGGAGCTCCTTTCGGAGTCCTGCTGTTGGGGACTGGGCTGGGCGATCGACAGGCGGAAGCGCGATTTGCGGAAGAAAGGTGATGGGTATGCTGTTGCAAGCAATCGAGCCGGTCACTCAGGGACTGCAGTGCCGAGGCCAAGATTAAAAAATCATAGGCAAGATGGGAGCGGAGCAAAACTGGGCGGTGGAGCAGTCTCTGCATTGTTGCCGACGTGGTTGAGAGCTTCGACTTGGGTTCTTTTCTCGGTTTTCGTATGCCGTTTCAACATTCGACCACTTTTTGTAGTTGTCACCACCTGTATCCGATCCTCGAGATTGTATGGTTTAACCCTTTCCGGTAGCAAAGTGGGTCGCATCTCAAGACGACATCGCAGGACGACAGTACATAAGCGGAACATCGTTGGAACGGCGACAACCAGGATGAAAATACCCATTTGCGGGCAAGCATGCAACACTGGAACTCTGCAATCACGGCAATTTGGTGTCTTTGCGGCCCCGTGCATTGGCCCGTATGACGAACGGAAGATGTGAGCTGAAGACGATGCCAACACCATGTTGTACGATGTCTATTGACTTGGATTGGAGGCACGAAGTATGTGGCTTCGCGATGGCGAAGATCACCTTGCCGATCGCAATGGCGTCGTCGGCATTACTAGCACGATTTCGACAGTGATCTGTTTCGGTGATGCAGGCTCTGTAGACTTGGGCCCCTAAGCGCCTATAGGCGGGATGGATTGTGTTTCACATAATACAAATTATGTATCGAGGTTGTGCTGGCCAAGCACTATTGTTAATAAGAAATGGATCGAGGTTCGTCGGTCGATCTATAGTGCCGTTATACTGTACCACCAGGAACAAGACATCCGGATATGGACCTCTTATGAGTCTTGTAAAATGGGCCATCACTTTCTCTATTTGCACCCAATTCACTACTGTAATTGCTTTTCGTCTAAAATAATGGTAAGAGATGACTGTTCGAACTCTCATGCCAATCTTAAACTCAATCACGGGGATATTTTCTCCCAAAAGCAGTAACATACACTGGCCGAGGGCAGAACCGTACACTGTAGGTACCAAGATTACCACAAGAGAGATCCCTCGAATGGAAAACAGTTTGGCGTTCCCCAACGCACCAATGAGCGCTGCGGAATGCCGCACGACTGCTGCGTCACTTGAATTCACATGCTAAAGAAAACGCCCAGAAGTTCGTACATGTAGACCAAACTTGGGATTTGATAGAGCACCCTTTGAAAGGAATGTCATGCGAAATTAACCTTAATCGGTCGCCTTATCGTCCCTATAAACACAATCAATGCCTGCATGACCCATTTTGGTTTTGGTTTGTTAAATACCCTTCTATTTGAGTTTTATGTCACTATCTTATAGAAGCGTTTTAGGCAGTCTGAAAGATCTGCCCGTCTTCCTCGAAGCTTTCACCTCGGTCTTTTCCTTCGNGGGGGGTCACCAGGCCCTCTGTGCTTTGGTGCTTGAGCTGCGTGTGCGCGAGGGTTCACCAGATCCGCGCGCCTTGGTAGTGTCTTGTCGTGAGCCCTCCGAGGGGTACCAGGTCCTCAGCGTCTGTATGGCCCATTTAGAGTTGACGTTTTAGGGCAGACGAGATTTGGTAATCGCCGCGTTAGTATCACCTTCTCCTTTTAAAAGATTGTCTTAGTTCTCGTGGAGCCCGTACATGTAGTCTATGTGGCGTTGAGCCTAGCAAACCTGCACACTTACCTGCCAATTACCTATACCTTTGAAATGCATGTGACGATGTTTTGGTCGCATTACTTGGTCTTTCTGTACTGAAGTATGCGGGGAAAAGGTCGGACTACGCCCAGTTTTGAAGCCAAAACTGCAGACCTCTAACCAAGAAGGACATCACGACCCGAATATTGCCCTCGGGCGACTTACGAGCTCATCCCCAGCCACCCGCTTCCTCGGAACGCGGGTCAACACAAAGAAGGTCTTTTGGGTGGCCAAAGATCGCGAGCTCAGGTGGCTGGTTGTGAGCACTGCTCACTGAGCAGCGACCACCGCGACGAGAGCACGATGACCTTCGCGCATTCACTGAGCCATGAAGCGACGTGCAAACTACCGTGTGGCCTGCTAGCCATTCGTCTTGAGGTATCGCTCCAGCGCACAAGTTTTAGCATGGCTCTGCCACTGCGATTGCTCAAACCCGCTTGGCGAATAGTGCTCCTGCTCAGCTCACATGTACAATCCGTAACCACAAAACGATCAAACGCACCAGCTGCTGCCCCAGATGATCACACTTAGGATCTGTTCGTCGACTACGCCGCGTCCTTGTTTATCCATATCGCTAGATTTCTTCTGACGCAGTGGGCGTCGACAGTTACATTGGCCAGATGTCGAAGATGAACAGACGCAGAAGTTCCCTCCTGATGAAAGCGACGAAGACCGACATAATAGAGTCCGGCTCATTCACTGACCGCGCACCGAATGTATGCCACCGACAGGACTCCTGTCGGGAGGTCTCAACGAAGCTCGAATGCTGGTCGCCGAGGACATTTCGTGTGTTTGCGCTGAAAAGAGTCGGTGTGCTGGATCAACAAATCACACTCAAGGGAAGCTCACAACGATTGAGTTGGATTTAACGAAAAGTTTGTGTATTTTGTGTGCCATCGCTGGAATCCATAGTACGGTACATTTGTATTGTCAGTCCAGCGATCGGAAGCACCTTTCAGTTGAAGCAACTATTGAAGTGTTCAAAGTCCATGCAGTTATGTTGTCTACTTCAACGCTTTGCTCACTTGGCATTGCAGTTTGGGAGCCACCAGATCCACCGCCCAAAAAACGTGGGGCTGCTATTTGCTGAGGAGAAAATCCAAATCACGAGGCTCTACAGCCTGGGCATTTAGCGAAATATACAACCTCGTCACTCGGAAGGTAAGAAGGTAAGAGTCTCCACCCCCCCCCCCCCACATGAGGTAACTGTTCCTCGCAGGTTTGTCGGCGTTGAATCCACTAATACAGTAGTCTCTATCCAGCGGTTCAGACGAAGAAAATGCGAACCGATATGTGAATAATGACCTGCCACGAATGTGCACGGCGATAATGTTCACTGCTCTACTTGGTTGGCGGCTGCCTGACGCCTTTTCGCTGGTACCCTGTGAGCAGGGGTCAGTAGTATTGGCACTTTTTCTCAACTACTGTCAATAGTTCGCCAATGAACTACTGCAGTAACAGTAACGCGATTTCAGTCTTCTACGTATGCTACTATAGCAATACAGGTACTGTTGAACTATTGCCGTCGACGACTGAAAATGGCTACATCGACCACCAAAACAGCTTGAGTGTCTTCGTCGTCAAGATTGCCGCGCTTCCAGCCACCATCTCCATCCGACGAACCTCGTCCCGGTTGTGCTTCAAGATGACTTGCATCTCGGCTCGTTCATTGTCAGTGCTCGTGCGAAGATAACTAACCATGAAGCTTCCAATCGAGAAAACGCGTTCGAAGGGCTGCGACCAAGCCAAACACGAGCGAGGCTTGGGCGGTCGGGACGCTGGTGATACTGTCGGTTGTGGATTGCAAAAAGAAAATTGAAGAGCGAAAGTTCCAATCCACGAGCGGCACTCGCATCCGATGCTAGCACACGATACCTCTATGAAGCAACCGTTGAGCTAAATTACGAGGCATTTGAGCGAATAGTAGTGACCTGCAGACTGCAAGTTGTAGCCTTATCGTGCGAGAGGGGCAAAGGAGACGCCGTGAATCATGAATCTGCCAGCTTGTCACCCAGGGATGTGATCTAAAGAGCCGATCGCCTGGTGCGCTTGTGGATACTGGTAGTAGTCCGACAGTACTATCGGAGCAGCATGCTGGATTACTGGTTACTACAGTAACAGTAGAAAGAAAATTTCGCAGACTACATGTACTCGTTACTGCAATAACACTAGTAGTACTATAATACTGTTTTGTACTGGCAGCGCGAATCACTACTGATCCATGCCCGTGGCTCACGGGCCGTGAGCCAGCATAGGAGATTGACGCATACATGTATTAATGCATGTAGTATTTAATACATGTACTGGAGGTATTGTCAACTCTCTCCAAATTTGCAAAAACGGCGAGCCTCGAAATCGCGCAGAGAATCGCCCCTGATGGTGATTGGTCAATATCCAAATAAATAGCTGATCAGACTCGGATTGTCCTGACAATTGAGGCAGGCGGTAACGCGGCAGCACGCGCATATCAACACCGTCTACACTGCCTCTACGCGCATATCCAGCTCAAAAGCTCAATACGTCACCTCGCTCTATTTAGTACCTAGTAAGTCAGAATACACTGCAGCAATACAACGAGACCGTAGATCGTACAGCATATGCTGGTGTTGAAGGCTAGCTCTTCGTACTGCCTCAGGTACGGCTCCTTGGATCGACTGGTAATATAGTTTCTGTGGTCCACTGTGGAGTAGCCGCAGTCGCTCGTGTAGTCACTTCTGTGGGTCTCGGCGATGCGTGTGTTGTTGTCGCTCTAGATGCATCGCCCGACGTAGTCGTCGGACTCGCTGGTATGCAGATCGTTGTGGGGCTCTTGGTCGATCTCAGGTAGTTGCTCGCGATAAAGTCGTTCGTGCATCTGGGGAGGATTGAGAGGTCGGAGGAGTGCTAGATGGTGTCGGTGTACGACTACGCAGCTGGTAGGGGAAGGCGCGAGTAAGACTGCGCTGGCGTGGCTGCCTGGCAGCGATCCGATCACTGGTGAACAAACCAAAATAGTCGGTCCAGCAGACCAGAAAATTGCTGAAGCTGAAATCCGATGAATGACGAGCAACTCTTATTTACCTCATGCCGTACAAAATGGCTGTCACTACTCGACACGAGGTCACTGCCATCAAAAGAGCGAAACATTGCGGAGACCGATGGGCTCACCACATTCTTCATCAACGGCTCTCAATTGCACAATGAGGCACCCGTCATGCCAGTGCTGATGGCAATAATGACAACATGTTGATTGGCATTCAATCGTTTATCCAAATACACCCGAGGACGTGGAGTTTAAGGAGAGCTTGCACTTCAACAGTACAGGGCTTGCCCCCCTCCAGCCCGATTTTTTGTATGCGCATCAATGTACCCGAAATATTGTGCGTTCGATTCCAAATTTCCGGGAGCGATTGGTGACAGTGGTGGCCAACCGCAGTGGGATTCCTGAACAGCAATGGTGTTGTGAAATGTACGCGATGCACGATGGGCGGTATATCAATTTCCCAATCGAGTGAGGTAGCCGGTTGCTCAAAGGGGATTAAGCTTACTTTCGCTTCTAAAAAGGATGGAATCCTGTATCATACACCGCTCAAATAGGATGACTTCCGCTACTGTTTGTAGAAATCACCATACGAAGTACTCAGATGGTGAAGCAGGCGCCAGTTCATACCTGTTGCAAATAAATAAATAGATCACGCGTGCAGCTTGCTATCACTCGGTGGACAGGAGCGAAGTAACTACGGTGTCAGAGTACAATCACCTCCGAACCTACGGCCCCGCTTACAAGCGTACAAGGTTGTATTACTGTAATTCGCACGCGGTTTGCGCCGTCAAGAACAGCATCATCGAGTGTGTTCACAATTAGCTGGCGGGGAGCACACACAGAAAGAGACGAACCGCAAGCGTAGCGGATTCCATCCTTTTTGTATAGGAAGTAATCCGCACCCACTCAAAGGCCGTCGTAAGCATTGGATCAGGCTACAACAGTGAGGATCGACTGTCTGGCAAGGTAATATATATATAAATTGCGCTAAACTTATCGGGTCTTTGTTGTTCGAATTGGACGTGTGCCTTGGTTGAACGTGCCATTCTTGAACAAGCATTGCTAAAGAAATAGCAAGTTGCTATTGACCAGCGTCTCGATTCATGCTGTAGAAGTACTTGTATTAATACATCATAAGAACCCTAGTCCTCTTCCAATCATTCCGATTGGAAATGTGTTCGTTCGCTCGTCTCGCTCCCTCAGCACTGCCAATGAAGTCATGAGTACCAGTGCCGCGTCACCAGAGTGCAGATCCATGTGCAGCCCGCAGCGAACTTTTTCCACCGTCGTTTGCCAAATTACAACCGAACGCATCAATATCACAGCCAACGTTTTCATTCACATACCACGGGGAAAGTGTTGCGTGCGATATGCTGAACATTTCCTGACCCTGCCGCACCGCTTTTCCTTTCTAGTCTGCTCCTGCAAATGCGCATGTGAGCTCACGTGTATACCAATGTATGTGCCTCAATTCTCCAGATATCGAATGAAAGCGCTGGAGGACAACGAGCTATGGTTGCCCATTACATTCTGCTACACGGAACACGGCTCTGCAAATGGCCTGTGCCCGTTTGCTGTCGACGACCCCCGCGAACATCTGCTGCCACCAAGAGATACATTTCAGGATCTGATCGATCGCTTGGGGTCTGACGCAGCGGACGTCGACAGCTCTTGTGTGGACGCGCCTTGCAAGCAGCCAGCCCTCCGACCGCTTGTCAACCATGATAAATACAGGCGACTGAATACCGGCACTACCAAGTTATGGGTCATTCATGGGCGTGAATTTGCTGCTGGGTACATTAGTAATACTTCAAGAAGTACTTGTTAGGCTGGTCTGCCAACCTGGCACTGCTAGGATCTTGATGATGAAGTACAGTATAAAGACTGGGAGATGCGCTGAAGAGAGTCGGTCCTTGCGCAAACAAATCCTCATTCCGGTGCTGGTGGCTTGGGCGAGTTGGGACGCAATGTCATACCAGTATCCACGTAGGCCCACACCATCAGATCATCAGGTCGACTCGGGGCTTTCCTTGCTTCAGCGCATTGAAAGCAGCTTCAACGCCGGTTCACGCTAACCTTTCGCTAGTCACGTTTTCGTCCAAAAACGTGGCGCAAGATAGGTTTCGGGATAAGAAAGTGGAATCGGTTCCGCTGAGCCGGTGCCGGTGCATTGCCCAGTACAGGGGTAAATGACCGAATCGGTATGAAATCGCATTTTAAATGCCAAAGCAGTAGATAGTGTGACGGTATCG
>LGTU01001787.1:0-15920 GCA_001314425.1 Phytophthora pluvialis | reverse complement strand
TTGTGTATGGTTGTGTATGGTTGTGTATGGTTGTGTATGGTTGCGCCTTGAGTGTGTTAAGTTGCTGTAAGAGTTGTGAAGGTACACCCGTCTAGCTCAGTCGGTAGAGCGCTGGCCTTTTAAGCCAGTGGTCGTGGGTTCGAGCCCCACGGGGGGTGCTTGCTTCTTTGCGATCGGGTGTTGGCTCGAGCGAGAGCGAGTTGTGCGTACGTCTGGTGCGCGTAGTTCGTTGCTGCGTTTGTGGCGCGCTGTTCGGGGTAACGGGGCAGTGCTCGTAAGCAGTGCATTATGCTCCGCCTCCTTTTGCTCACCTGCTTTAGCCCCGCTCTTATAGGAGGCCGGAACGCTGGCCTACCAGCTTCATTGACGTCAATCCAGCTGCCTGCGCGCTATACGCGTTTTGGACCACGAGCTGTGAGACAATAGTGCGAGCAGACGGCCGCGAGATACGTTGACTGGGTGGATAGAATAGGTCGTCTGCAAAGACAGCTCAACCGCAACTGACCTATCATGTTTTATCGATCACACTGTACTGTCACTTGCCTCGCCGTTTGTAACTGTACCCTTTGTTATCATTGAAACCTTGCAATCGGATTAGCAGGGGATTTAGTCATCCATATGTCATACCACTCCGTTCCAGATCAGTTCCATAAAGCTCGCTCGAGTACGAATTTCCAGATGGCCAACTACTTCTACTGGTACCTGAAGGTGGAGGCTGGTGAACAAACGAACGACTCGGAGATCTTCCACATCGTACTCAACCAAATGCTCACGGAAATGAAACGGGACGAGGAAAATAAGCCAATCTACGACATGTTGATGGCGCAACGCGACTTCATGAGTCACATCCTGGCAATCCACAACAAGGCTCGCGAAGAAAAGGGAAGAAAAGATCAGAAGGAGGAGAAGCTGCGGCACTTCCTGAAGCAGTTCCCGTGGCCTAAGGGGGCTGTGATCTCTCTGCCTCTGGATCCGACAGTTCATTTGAGTGGAGTTGTTGCCACTTCGGCGAAGATGTTCAAGAGTGCAATGTACCCGGCCGTGATTCAGTTCCAGACGGTGATTCCTCCGACTGATCAGCACCAGCACACGATCACTGCTGAAGGTGAGAACCATCACCCACCGAACCTGAGTCAGTCGATGTTTGGTGGAAGCGACTCCAACATGATGCGTGAGTCGTTACCAACACGTATGATCAGTTACTTGCACCGCGAAAAGGAGGGACCAATGTACAAGTTCATGGTGAAGAACGGTGACGATCTTCGGCAAGATCAACTGATCATGCAAATGTTCATTCTGATGGACCGATTGCTGAAAAAAGTGAACCTGGATTTGAAATTGACCCCGTATCGCATCTTGGCAACGGGCGCCAACGATGGCTTGATGGAGTTTGTGCAAGATTCGTACCCGGTTTCGTATGTGGTCTCCCACTTCGAATCGCCTCAGATCGTGGGCTTCTTACGAAAGCACAACCCAGACCCGAGTGCGGAGTTTGGAATCGCCCCCGAAGCTCTGAGTACATACGTGAAATCGGTGGCCGGCTATTGCGTACTGACGTATCTTCTGGGAATCGGTGATCGTCACTTGGACAACCTGATGATGAAGACCGGGGGTCACTTGCTCCACATTGATTTCGGTTTTGTCTTCGGAGCTGATCCAAAGCCGTACCCGCCTCCGTTCAAGTTGACGAAAGAAATGGTGGAAGGCATGGGCGGACCAACAAGCGAGCACTACCAGAAGTTTACAACGTACTGCTGTCAAGCGTATAACTGGCTGCGCAAGAGTGCCGATCTGATTTTGAACTTGCTCAGCCTGATGGCCGACTCTGGAATTGAAGAGATATCAGCGAATCCTGCCACAACTCTGCTGAAGGTGGAGGAGAAGTTCCGGTTGGATTTGACTGACGAGCAAGCCGAACAGTTTTTCCTGGGGCTCATCAACGACAGTGTGTCCGCTCTGTTCCCTCTTCTTGTGGATTGGATCCACAAGGTTGCAACGAAGCTGAAGTAGGCGCGTCAAGCTTTCTCGTGGATTTCCACCACACCTACACTAATCTTTTTCCTCCATTTTAGCCTGACAGACAACTAATAATGAATAGATTTCCTCATGTAGCTGCTTTCTCACTACCGAATGCCAGTTGCGAGTTCAGCAGAAGGTTGTTCGCCTGCCGGAAATCCTGGAGCACCATTAGCTTCTCAGCTCGCTGGTGTGGGTGCACAAAGCCCCCCGTTGCCTCGGTTATTGCGATTGCGGCTTCCTGTTTCTGGATGTGTTCCTGGAAATGCAAGTCGAGCATTTGGTTCATTCGAACATGTTTTTTCGGCATGGAGCTCGATGCAGCGGTCGATTGAGTCGAGGAATACGGAGGCAACACAAGGCGACGTGAGTTCACCGCCCCAACAGGACTAAGTGATCCATGGACAGCGGTAGTGTCTGGCCTAGGTGACGAAATGGTAGGGAGCGACACGTGTGGAGACTTGAGAGAAAGTTGCGTCGGCTCCAGTGGGAAGTCTCGTTCCAGTTGCTTTGACACCTCGACGACGGCACATACGTACGTGAGCTCTCGCTCGTACGATGCATCGTGAAGTTTTTCGGCTGCGTCGTGAACATTTCCGACACTTTCAGCCAGGGCACAGAAGGCGACTTCGTCGCTCACTAATGGCAGTCGGCCTCGAATTCGGGCAATACTTCCGTACAAAGCTTGCCGCGACTCGAAGAGCTCTGGTGCAAGAGCCAGCAACTTTTCCCAAAACTCGATCCATGGCATTGCTGAAGACACATACCCAAGCTGTGGGAACACCAAAACGTAGAGGACACAATGAGAAAGAGTGACAACAAACAGCCAACTACCAGACAGTGGCGGAGGTTCTCACCTGACGATATGTCTCCATCGACTGCTTTCGACGTGCGTCCAGGCGATCTTTCTCGGGTGAAAGGAATCCACTGCGCAGTTGTGTAGCAACTTTACTTCGAGCATTCGGACGAGCTGACGGCGATGCTTCTCGGCCTCGATACTGTGGCTTTGTGAGCAGCTCCGCCATTTCTTCCTTTGCTGCCAGCTTCCTTGCCAGAAAAGACTCGCACGACGGCGCTCAACGTGCGGAGAGTGCTGTCTTCATACCTACTGGCTTGGGTCGCTGCACGCTGGCAGCTCGGCATTTTGCGTGGCAATTGACCGCGGCGCCCGTGCGGTGGCGCCTGGTAGAGGCGGCAAGCTCGGTGCTGCCTTTTTGGCTCTTTTCTGCGGGTGTCCACCACCAGGCCTTTTGATACACTTGGTCGTTGTATTCGGCATACTAAATCCAAGCTTAAATGTTCCTGAATTTCTTAGCGTCGTGCGGTCGTCATTAGCAAGTGCCTGGACGTCACGATCGATCAACGCACTCCGCGTCGCCCCGCCCGCGTTCTTGATGATCCAGGCGTCTGCGCGCGAGGAGAGAGGACCCGGTCCCCTTTGAAGACGCTGAGGGCAGCCCTAGTCGCCTATTTTTTTAAATAGCTACACCGCCGCCAAGACGGCTCGCGCGCCGCTGGGAATTTAGCATTTCGAGGCCGCAAGCAACTGGGTGTCAACCTATCGTCGCCGTCATAAGAGCCTCGGTGCGGCGTGGCGGCTTGGAGCCACACACGGCCGGAGAGGTTCGGACTGAGCGCGGGGCCCGTTACCGAAAGGGTAATTTGCAGAAACGAGGGCGTGCCCAAAGGTCTGACTTTGGGTATGAATTGCGTAAGCCCACTTGGTTTAATCCTGGCCCCATCGCAACCAAGTGGGCTTGACACACAGGTTTAGCAACTGCGAAAGGGGAAACCCTCGCCACCACTGTTGAACACTGCGACGTGCGGTGCAGGCACCCGTTCACCGAGGGCAGGCAGTGCCAGCTCGTAGACCGTTTGCAACAAGTTATCGAGCCAGCCGTCGTGAGCGCTGAAAGACCATGCAGTGTGATGGCGTTGCTTTTGCAAGATAACATGACACTGCGCAGCAGAGGTGCTTCCTTGTGCTCGCTGCAGCGCTACCACGAGCCAGGGGATGCAACTTAACCTTTGCTCTACGTGACTCAAGTCAAGTCAAGTTTCCTCCTCCCAAGTTTCCTTCGCCCAGTGGGGGTGCCCATTTTGGGACCCATTTTAACCGTTACGACCGCACGACATCGACGAGGGGGCGAAACCCGGGAATAAAAGAGACTAGGCGCCTTTCTCTCCGCGGCGAAGCGCACTTGGAGTTTGTATGCGCTCTCTTCGCGCGGCAGACCAGCCGTGAGGCAAAGAAGCCCGCACACTTACTCAACAGTTTGGCGGCCGACTCGACTCGTGTACACGCAGCGCGGAGCGGAAGGCAGCGAGCGAAAGAGAGCGCCCCACTCGAGCCAAGTCAGGCCGAGCCCCCCTCGCCGAGCAGAACGCACGTTTGACGTAAGCCCGCAGCTCGCAGTTGTGTGTGTGCGCGCCCACGTTGGCTCACGACCCCCCCCCCCCNCCCCCCCCCCCCTTCCTCGCCCCCTCTCCATAAATCTAGGTAGACAGACCGCACCATGTCGCGCAAGGGACTCAAGGGCAGCAGCACCATCGGCGGCAACGACGTGCTGACCATCGACCAGCTGCGCCACCAGGACGACTGGGTCCTCGACACGGAGCGGTACAGATGCCACGTGTGCACGCGGAACTTCACCCGCTTCCGACGAAAGCACCACTGCCGCAAGGTACGCCCAACGGCAGTTCGATGTATGAGGGAGGTTATATAGGACTCGCTGACACTTTGTTGCTCTGTGTGTGTGTGTGTGTGTGTTGCTCAGTGCGGTGAGGTGGTGTGCGGTAACTGTACGCTGAAGAAGGAGGCGGAGCTGCCCGTGATCGGCCGCTCGCTGGTGCGCGTGTGCATGTCGTGCATCTTGTCGCACGCCAACGGCCAGGCCAATCCGCAGGCGCCGCCAGCCCCCACGTCGGGCACGGCCTCGTCCCCGCCGCCCCCGCGCGAGGACCACTGGGAGGCGCAGAACTTCCACTCGCCCACCGGCAACTCGGAGGGGGACCTGTCACACTTCACGCGCGACTTCCAGCAGCCCGAGTTCGACTACCCGCTGGACTTCAGCTGGGACCACCCGTGGCCCAAGCCCCCCATCGTCCCGGGCGAGTCCGAGCGTCTCGAGGTCCTGCGCGGCTTCGACATCATGGACACTCCCAGTGAAGACGTGTTTGATATTATCTGCGACCTGGCTAGCAACGCCCTCAAGAGCCCCATCGCGGCTGTGAGTCTGCTGGACGAGGACCGCGAGTGGTTCAAGGCGAGCGTGGGGCTGGCGCAGAACGAAGTGCCGCGTTCCGTGTCCTTCTGTGCGCACGCCATTATGTCCAAGGAGCCCATGGTCGTCATGGACACCCTGCTGGACAAGCGATTCGCCAAGAATCCGCTGGTGACGGGCGCTGCCAAGATCCGTTTCTACGCCGGCGCGCCGATCTGCACACCGTCCGGCCATCTTCTGGGAACGGTGTTTGTGTTCGACACGCAGCCGCGCAACACGTGCGATATCGCGACCCTGGAAAAGCTGTCGAACGTGGCGATGAAAAATCTGGAGGACCGTAAGAACGCTGTGGCCGCGCCTCTTGACAATGGCGAGGCCGTCGAGGTCGTCGAGGGCGATGACCAGCAGACAGAGGCTCCGAAGCGCCCCGCTGAGCCGCTCCGGGGATCAGGAATTGGAATTGCAAACCAGGTGGTGGCTCAGCCCGTCGCTGGCCCGTCGCAGGACCTTGTTGCGGCCAACACTGGTGATGGTCAGGTGACGGCAGGGCCGAAGATGGAGACGATGCTCATGGATCTGCTGTGCCGTACCACGGAGACTCAGCAGCAGTTAGCAACACAGCAGGGAGCGATGTTCCACACACTAGGCCAGCACACTGCTGACATCGACAAGTTGGCGACGGCGATGGCGCGGATGGAGGCAAAATTAGACGCGATGGTCGAGTAAAGCAGCGACCGTGGTAATGCGCGCCGTGGACAGCAACGGCGACGTGTGCGCGTAGGTCAAGATAAGGAGATGGCCATAGCTTCATGTGAGGTGACAAAAAGGAAAAGAAAAAAGCAGCAGATTCAATCATTCGATCGCTCACTCTCTTCAATCGTACTATTCAGATCTGTAATCGAAAGTATGCTAACTAGCGACCTTCTTTGTCTCGGTGCTCTTGTTCTCCAGCCAGCGCTGATACAATCGGCTCGGGAATGACTTCTTCTTCCGACCAGCACCAACAACAGTGTCCTCCGACGTCCCCAGCCAACGTTTCCGCGTCGAGAACCTTTGGCGCTATCGGCTTCCAAATCAAACAGACTGATCTACCTCAATAATCGTATGGGAACGGCCTTAAAAACATCACTGGCCGATGGCTCCTTCAGTGTCGTCTTCTCGGTATCGAGAGTATTAAATGCAGTAAGGACTTCATCTTCAAGAGTAAGATGTGCAGTCGTCGCATACACAAGCTGGATCAAACGCACTACCAGTCATCCCGAAAAATAAATATCGCCGAAAATATATTAGCATTTTTTGTATCACACTTTATTTTCGGACCCTGCCTGGCTTACGACCGGAATTTATGTTGCTCGACACTAAATTTTGGTATCGTATTTCGGAGAGCTTCTCCGCGCCACCCATAGTTACTGGCTCATGATGACCATCCACCTAGCTTTGGTGCCTCACAAAAGACGCCTCACTCCATTTTCAAACAAGCGCCCAACTGAGCAACTCCAACTGCACGCCTCTCGCCGCCAGAATGGCCGACAACCTTCTCGCTGCCGCCTCCTCACCGGAGTGAGGGTTATTGACATCAACATAATGTTGTAGCTGTGTCCCAAAAAAAGTGTAGCTCCACCATAATCATGGGAAGGATCACCTACACAGAAAAATGCACCGCCACCCGATCTAAAGTGTTCCACCACCAAGCAAAAATACACGATCACCAAAATAGAAACTTAGCTTCACCTTGTTGCACTTTGTATTTATAATGTGCAACGCCAGCTTTCGTTTTCATACATCATTGATCATCCTAATCCTCTCTACAGAAACAAGCAACATACAGAGGCAACACCATGGACGACGAAGATATTGACGGTCACTTACAGCTAGAGGAATGGGATTCCAGTGCTGAGGGCGACACAGAACCTCGTCGACGCCTACCATGGACTCGTGTTTGGCGACCGACCGCACCCGACACGTTGGCTGTTTACCGGACAAGTCTCCCAACTCATGATGTCGGTAAAAGTAACCAAGTTAACTGTGCTATTGACCATTTACTCGGCCACGACTATACTCTCCATCGTTGCGATCATATAATGCGATCCCAGCTAATGCCTTGCCGTTCCAAGCGCTGCAAATCACAGCAGCAACGCGAAAGAGACCATGATCCAGGATCCAAAGCGCCCTGTCTGTGTCGGTACAAGTTCAAGCTTTGCTTGTCGTCAAATACATGCGAGGTCTTTCGACAGAGCGAACACGTAATGGACATAAACGACCTTCCAACTCCGGTACAGTGCAAATTGACACAAGAAATGAAAAATTACATTGTTGAGAGTCTTCACTCTGGTGAGAAAACTACGGCTGCACGGTTGTTCACTCTGCTGTGTGTTCTCGTTGACGACAACGTAATGGCTGGGCCTGCGCCAAGAATCACGCAAGTAGCAGACTTTGTTAAAAATTGGAGGCGCAAGAACCGCAAGGACTCCATCGCCACAATGATTGCTCTCTGTGACGGTCGTCTATACGACCAGCAGAATCTGGAGACTCTACCAGACACAGACAGCGTCATTTTGTGCGATTCCCAGCCTGGCGCAAGTACGGAGAAACGGGAAGCGTGTCCCATCTCGGTGATGGCTCAAAATCATATCCTCTACGAGTTGGAATGACCTGTCTTCGTCTCATCCGAAACTACATAGCTGTGCAGAATCGCCCGGATTGCACGACAATACTCCATATCGACAGTACGCACAGCATGGTTATCAACAGCTATGTTGTTTTTGCGTTTGGGTATTCGAATCGATGTGGGCATTTCTTTCCGATGGTGTACTTCTGTACATCNTTGGGTATTCGGATCGAGGTGGGAATTTTTTTCCGATGGTGTACTTTTGTACATCGCAGAAACGAGCGGTCGATATCGGGTGGTGTATCCGGTACATAAAGCGTGTGTGCTTGGATGTATGCTGTGTCCAATTTGCCCCTGAATTTGTAATGATGGACGCAGACATAGCGCAGTTTAATGCTTGTGTTACGGAATTGCCGCACGCAACCGTGCTGATGTGCTGGTTTCACATAACGAAGAATGTATGAACTCATTCACGTGCGAAAAGTGTCGGCGATGGTGATACTAGAACTGTATTTGCTGATCTGTACGACATGCATTACGCTAGCGAAGACGAATTTCCAACTGTGAAAACTCTTGTGCTTGCGAAATGGAGAAACTTTGCCGATGGCTCCCCTGCGCGCAAGCTTACCGATCATATAACGAGGATGTGGGTGAGTTCGCACCGCTTTTCACACTGGCAAGCATTTCGAACACCCAGCGGCTACGCTGCTACCAATAACCCTCTCGAGCAGTATCACCGAAAGGTCAAATTACAGTGCCCGGGTGGCCCGGCTACTCCCAGCGAACTGATCAAAAATCTGGATGGGGTGCGGCTCGCGTTTCTGAACAGTGATACAGATTTCAAATCGGAGTCGGGGCTTCGGATCGGCTGATGGGATTCTATTGATTAATGCACCGTCGAGGATGTCTTTCGGTCCATCGTATACCTCATGTCGGATCTGTTCAAGCCGATCTATACAGAGTGAAGCAATCACCACTGCGTCTTACAGCCGCTGAGAAACACTTGGTTACAAACTCTATACGATCGGTAAATGCCAGGCGCATGCAAAAGAAGGATCAACCTGCTGGAGGCTGGATAGTAGATACAAGGAGCAGTGCGTACAACCACAATCACTCAATATGTTGCCATGTTATTGCCGTCTGCATTCACGGTGGTGTGGCTTGCCCTGGCATTAGCATGCGAAGCCGGCAGTTCGTTCGGCCAAATCACGTGTATGTAGTAGCGCAGGAATCGGATATATCGGATGGTGAGCCATCTGATGGAGGTTTTGTGGATACGGAGGCAGACACAATAGAGACTGCAGCTGCTCCAGAGCCAGGTACTCGTGCCAGTCCTGCGCTGTCCACCACGTTCACAATCAGTTTTGCTTCTACGCTGGTTTTAGAAGATGAAGCCGATGAACAGGAGCATGGCCTGGAAAATGACCTTCCTGACGAAATACATTCTCGGCCGCGCACACAGTTCCTGCCTGTAGTGCAGCCCCCTCAGCGGCCGGCGTCGGCGCCTGCAACTCTGACAACGAAGACAGCGTACCCCGAAGGTGTTCTTCACGACAACCAAAGCCGACGAAGCGCGCGATTGAATGGCGTTTGCAGAGCCGAAAGCGGTCGAGAGAGTGACGAGATGCCTGATGCATAGGTAGGCGAAATGGTCTCTTACTTTGATATATTTTTCAACAAAAATAATGCTTGATCAGTCTGATGACGGGTTCTACGAACGCGGGCACGTGGGCACCGTGACGGTGAGCACTGGCTGCGGCTTGGGCGGGCGGATCTGAGCGACACCCACTCCAGCACTGGAACCTCAACTGGCACGGTTGGCGAGTCCATAGCGCAGAGTGGTGACAGCGGCCTGACGACTAGCTGGTTGGTTGGTGTCGCTGCAATCGCTGCAGGTAGAGCGGGTCTGACGTCGTCAAGCGGCAACATCTCAATGACGACGCTGAGTGCTGCGAGTGTGAGCGGCAATATGCGTCGGACGAGCGGCGCGAGTCGCAGGCGCGATACGGGCGGCTTGGCGAGTGTGTTTACGGGCCTCATCCCCTGTTCCCGTATTCGTGATGATGTCGGTTTGAGCTTTCAGCTTGCTCGTCAGCACAGAGCCCGACGCCGCGCTCGACAGAGCCACCTCGCCATTCGTTGCGCTATTGCCAGTCCCGCTCGAGATCAATACATTACCGCCGATGCCCGACGCTGTGGCACTGACAAACCCCGCAGCTATCTCCACATTTCCGCCAGTAGCGGTGCACTACCACCCTCCACGTACACACGGCCGCCAGTACCGGCATTCACTTGCTGCTCGCGCCACCGCCAATCTCCACCGCGCCTCCGACGTCGGCATCTCCCGAACCCACACGAACGACAATCGAGCCACTCGCTCCACTCGTCGCAGCCGATGTCAGCACCGACACGCTGCCCGAGCTCCCTCCCGACGACGCACCGCTCGACAGCAACACAGACCCGCTCACCTTGCCGGAGACTGACCCGGAGCCCACGCTACCGATACGCACCGACCCACTCATCGCACTCAAACCGGAACCGCTCGCGATTTTCACGCCACCACCCACATCTACAGAATCCATCCCGCCACTGATCCCCACGTCGCCGCCGGTCTTCGAGACCGTGCTAACGACGAACATCACCCGTCCGCTAACATCAGCGGCAACGGGCTGGCTGTTGGTTGTCGTTGTAGCGCTGCTGACCCCGCTGTGAACAAACAAATCACCGACTCCCGCTGCTGAAGCTCAGTGAGTCAGACCGACCCGTCGTGCCACCCGTGACCATGCCCATCGAAATCGAGCCGCTCGTGCTCGAGTTCGAAGTCGACATCGGCGCAGAGAAGCGGTCGGATGTCGCTGTGTCGCTCGATGGCAACTCGGGATTTATCGACGCGACGGCGGGAGCAGCGGGCGGAATCAGCGTGTTCGATGGGTTGGGCGACTCGATCCGGGGGCGAGTTCCAGGTCTTCCGGCAACCGGTTCCTGAGCAGTGGCGCGAGCACGGGCGGCAATGGCGGCTTTGTGTTGGTGAGTGTGGGCGACGGCTCGGTCGGCGGTGACGGCAAGGTGTCGATCACGGCCGATCTGAGCTCTGCGACGAGGATGGGGTCATTGGTAGTTTGATCGAGTACAAATTTATGATCCGATGGGGTACGTGAGCGCGTGAGGATCACCCGGGGCGCTGGCCACACTTAGCGCGTAGCGCTCACCTTTAGCCGAGTATTCCCGCTGCAGGCGATGAATGAGATTTACCAATAGAGACACAACACTGTGTTATTAACACACGGGATCATCAACTGGTTGTACTCATAATTGGTGTGCACTTACTTTTAGAATTGACTGCGACAACCTGTTCGGAGTGTGGGCACTCCTATGGAATTTCGTATGTGCTAATCACGGATGCTTGTGTGAAACAACATTTTGATTTGGTGTTGGAGCTCAGCAGTTTGGTGGTGGTACACCGACCTCTTTGAAGGCACACCCGAACTTCGAGAGCGACATGCGCGATGCTAGTGTCGCAGCGACGGGGACGCTTCTGCCGTGGGTGACCCAGAAGGCGTCCAACCGCTTCGCCTGCCTTAGGTGCGTTGCCATGGGGAACCTACCACTTTCCTTTTGCGAGTCCAAGGAAACCCACCAGTAAGTACTATCTGCGCTATTTTGTGTGAGTTACTCTATCACTAAGTTGCTATTTCGCTAATCTTATCTCGTGTTGCCTAGGTACACAAACTTGAATCCCATATCAGTCGAGTCCATAACAGCCATCATGGAGCGTGTGACGAAAGCTGTCGAGAAAGACATTGGGGATGATATGCCCGAGTGCTTTGGCCTCATCATCGACGGGTGGACCCATGGCACGGAGCACTACCTGGCTGTGTATGCTTGCTATGAGACAGCATCTGGCCCGCAATACCCACTTTTGTCACATGTCCCCGTCATGGACGAGCCAGACGACCAGCTAAACGCTGAGGGCCATCTCACGGCCATCAAGCGCTTTCTTTCGTTTTTCGGGAAATCGCTCCCCGGCTGTCGCTTCGTGGTCGGTGACAACTGCGCAGTTAACAAGCGGTTTGCTAACCTGCTTGGTGTACCGCTTGTTGGCTGCGCAAGTCATCGACTTAATCTTGCAATGCATCGTTATCTCGAGCCACATGACGAAGATTTGGAGGAGGTTCAACAGCTGATGAGGGAGCTCCGGACTTTGAAGCAAGCGTCCAAATTACGGTATTTTGGGTCTATTTCCTTATCTATTTTAGGTGTTGGTCAAGGCTGTATTGTTATTTTACTCGCACTAATTATGCTGCTTTTATTTTGGGTGTTCCGAAAATAGCACCAAGAAGTCACTGGGGGAAGTTCTTCGGCGGCACCCGATGGTCGTCGACGTTCTCGATGCTCAAGCGTTATTTCCGGCTCCGTGAGTTCATCTCGACTGACGACGACGAGCTAGCCGACTTCCTCCCCTCCCGCTCAACGCACCGTAAGCTCGAGGAGCTGCTCAACAGTCTATACGATGTTGAGTCTGAGTGCAAGCGCCTCCAAGCCGCCGATCTGACGTTGCTCGATACTCGGGACCTGTTTGACGGGCTATTGGAGATTCACCCTTCGTTCGCGCAGTATCTGGGTACGTAAGTTTTATTCTTATTGAGCGGGGAATAATTGTCTAATATTATGTGTGTTGTACATGGTAGCACCGGACGCGAACATCGTGCACTCTCCCATTTTCGAGCAAGCGGTGGTGAAGGTGCTCGCTTGCGAAACGGCTCTGTTCACGGACGAGGAAGCGGCTGTTTTAGATCCGTTCAAGCGTCAACAGGAAACCGACGATGTCACGGAGCCACCACCAGCAAGCGGGGAAGGCTTCGCTGAACGAATCCTCAAGCGACGCAAGGTGGAGGCGGGCACCAGCGTCATACTTGCTGCTCGGGGCCCTTCCTCCAACCTCCAACATGGTGGAGAGGCTCTTTAGCGTGGTCCGTGCTGTTTTGCGTCACGAGTGCCACCGCCTATCTCCTATGACGCTGGAAGTGATCCTGTTCTGAAGACCCATGCCTCATATTGGGACGTTGCTACAGTGGAGCAGTGCTTGTAGGAAGGTAACTCGGTCAATACATTCGCAGTAATTTACTGCGCTAACACTTTGCCCTGAGTATTGTATTTCTTTACCCACAGGCTGTGCCAACGGATATTCATTTCATACTTGTAGCTCATATATATATATATCGAATTTTCGGCATGCCTGATCACTACTATTTTATTTTGTAGCAGTATACTTACTTTGTGACTGCGTTGGCGTGCCACCAACGAGTAAGAACGATAAATCAACTTTACACGAAGACCATCATTCTTTCGACTTTGCCATCGATTGGGTGCCGCTCAAAACTGCCATAATGACCGCTATGTCAAGGTCTGCGAGAGTTGGTAGACCTGGCATGTGCCTATTGCAGGTCTGGTGAGATGGGAAACCAGTCTCAATAAGATTCTAGATAATATGAGTTATGCGCCATAACCACGCTTTCTATTTGGCAACCAAATAAATGTTATCGTCCACTTGGTATGTACTAGCCGAGTGGCGCCCGCTTTGTGGGCACTGGGGCAATGCGGGGTCCCAATCCGTTGCGCTCGCTGTTCCAGCTCGCTTAACTACTGGACAGTTCCCACCTTCGCTTTGCTCGGCAGGTGCCAAGGCTTAAGTGTATAGTGAAAGTAATCATCGTAGTTATCGTCGCTTACATCACCGTCGTCGTCGTTTGTCACAGTAGTAGTAGTAGTAGTAGTCGTTGTCGTTGCCGTTGTTGTCATCGGCCTAGGCGTCGTTGGTACGACGTCGCTGTCGTTGTCGTCATAACGTTCGCCGTCGTCGTCGTAGTAGTAGTAGTAGCATTCATAGTGGTAGTCGTCGTCACCGCATTTGTCGTGTTCATCGTCTCCGTTATCAGCGTCATCGTTGTCAGCACCGTCGTCGTCTGCATCGTCATCACTACTGTCGTCGTTGTCGTTGTCAGCATCGTCGTCGTTGTTGTCAGCGTAATCGTCGTCGTACTCATCGTCGTCGTCATCATTGTCATCATCGTCTGCATCGTCGTAGTAGTAGTCGTTGTTGTCGTCGTCATGTTCTTCCACCGTGTAAGCTCGACGGATATCGTGCGGATCGCCTTCCAACCGCTGCACCAATCCGCCGTTGATGCGCTGCTATACCGCGTTGGTCGTCGTTCGTCCGAGTTCATCCCGTCAATCGTTTAAGTGAATCGCNTATCGTGTCAATCGTCTAAGTTCATCACATCAAACGTCCGCGTACATCGTATCAATCGTCCGAGTACTTCGTGTCAATCGTCCGTGCACACCGCGTCAGTCGCCCGAGTTCGCGTCAGTCGCTCGAATACATCACATCAGTTGTCCGTGTATATCGTGTCAATTGTCCAAGTACATGGCATAATTCGTCCTAGTTAACCGCGTCAATCGTTCGAGTGCTTCGCGTCAATTTTCCCAGTGTATCGTGTCAATCGTCCTCCGCTTTGTGGATTCAGCGGCGTCGTCACTTGGCAAACGTTCAACGGAGACGTAGTATATCGTCGTCGTCGTCCGTAAGAAACGTTGCAGCGGACACGTAACTCTAGGCAAGTCGTGGTCGCTGGGGCAAACCTTGCAACGTGCAGCTAACATATAGTGCCGCGTCGTCGTCATAGCGAACGTTCCAACCGGTACTTAAATTGTTGTCGGAATGGAACGTTGCAACGGGCACGTAATATACCGTCGCCGTGGTACGTTGCAGCGGGCACGTAATATATAGTGGCCGGTCAACATCCGTTACGAAACGTTGCAACATATACGTAATAACTTCGTACCAGGTCGTCGTCCGGTTAAAACGCTGCAACGGGCCCGTATTGACTCGAGGGAGGCCGTCGTCGTCGCAGGCCGTCGCCCGTATTAAATGTTGCACCGGGCATGTAATATATCCAGGCAGGCCGTCGTCGTCGCAGGTCGTCGCCGCTGGGCCGCCATCGCTGCGGTCGACAGCTTTTTGGCCAATCAGGGACCGTTATTACTTTAGCGCACGGCTATTTCTGTCATTACCGCCATAGTTAGTCGAGCCAGAACTATGGGCGCAGGCGGTTGGACAGGACAGCCGCGGGAGGAAAAGACCCCACAGGGCCGCACCCACGGATGCCAAACGACAGGCACATGCAGCAGGCCAGGGAAGTGACGGACAGACAGACAAACACACACACACACACAGACTACACTAGAGATGCTGCTTTAGACTAGCCGAGTGGCGCTCGCTTTGCGGGCACTGGGGCAATGCGGGGTCCCAACCCGTTGCGCTCGCTTAACTGTCCGACAGTTCCCACCATCGCTTCGCTCGGTGGGGGCCAATGCTGAAGTGAATCGTGAAAAGAGTAAACATGAATTAGAATGAATATTATGCAGAGCTACGCTACCTCCTCAATTCGTGTCCAATATCTGTATGTACACTATGTTGTTCGTATACGCCCCGTCGTCCTCCTCTAGCTCCGGATACTCGATCAGCGCCTTGAACCTGTCCCTGGCCGTCACTCTCGACAGTGCCACGTACAGCTGTCCGTGAGAGAAGCAGGGTGTCGCCAGGTACAGTCCCAGGTTCAGCACCGTTTGTCCTTGCGCCTTGTTGATCGTTATCGCGAAGGCGGGCTGAACTGGAAACTGTTTAAGGCGCAGACGGAAAGGGAACTCGCGCGCATCGCCGTCACTGATGAAGACGACCCTCGGGATAAGCATGTGCTGCCCTTGGTGCTCGCCGGTCATGATCGTCGCGTGGATCATGTGGGGCTTGAGCTCGACAATCCGCTGGCGCGTTCCGTTGCACAGTCCCAAGTCAGGGTTCAAGTTGAGCATCATCATGATGGGGGCGCCCTTCTTGATGTTGACGGTATGCAGCACCTCCTGTTCGAAGAAGTTCGCGTCGGTGTCATCTTCCACCGAGTCGGTGGACAAATATTCATGTGAGTCGCCTTCAAGTCGCTGCGCCACGGCCTCATTAATACGGTGCACCACTGCGTTGGTCGTCGTCAAGATGGTCCGGCTCGCGAAGTACTCGT
>LGTU01001768.1:0-15826 GCA_001314425.1 Phytophthora pluvialis | reverse complement strand
CGGTATATCCGTATTTATCTTGATTTTATTCAGCTTTCGTTGTTCCAATTCCAAGCGATATTCCCACATCTACAGTTCTCTAATTTTGATTGGCAACACTATTATAAGTAAAGGTCTTACTTGAAGAACTTGGCCAAACTCAACATGGCACATGAAAAGAAAAAGAAAAACGCAAAAAGTCCTTATCGGCTTGTACAGTAATGCTACCGATTTCGTGGAAGAATGGAACTGGGTGTGGTTTATCGGCAGCATGGTATGCCAAACGCATCTCTGGATGACGAGAAACGGTGTTATATATCGAGGCGAACAACTGTCAGTCCAGGGCAATGTCAATGGCTTCTGGAAGACAACCGTTCGACAGATCCGAGCAATAGCAAAACTAGAACACAGGCGCCCCGAGAAGAAAATTCAAGGGGCTCGACTCCAAGCATGCCTCGAATTCCTCCTACAGGAACCAAGAGGGATCCCAACCAAAAGTGGTGACCAGCCGCGAGAAGCCACCGGAATGAATGTCAACGGCGCTTATATCCTGGCTCAGGAAATTCCATCTTGCACATAACAATATGTAAATAGACAATCTGCTTCTCTCTCAGTAATGCTACAGACTCATGCCATGATTGATGGCCAGGCCTCTGCAAATTTGACATTCGGGCAAAAACAACAAAATACTAGTAGCTTGTTTTGGACACGTTTGGAATTATTTTGACCTGGTCGTAAAGGAGTGCTGCAGCTCAGCGTAGATCAAATGCGACGAGCTAGATCTGTTAGACCGCTGTATTGCTTGTGGTGGCGGATACCTTCGAAAGAGAAGTCGGTTAGTGCAGTCCGAGATCGTTTTTCTCGACTCCAATCACCAAAAAGTTCGCCTCACCAGTGGCTGTGTTGGAAAAAGCAGCAACACCTGCACCAAATGCGGCTAGATTTGGTGAAAAGGCGCGTACAGTGCTTTGGCGAATTACGCCATGTCCATCTTGACTAACTGGTGAGGCAATACCGGTGGCTTTTATTTCGCGTTCGGCCACTATGTTCGAAATGCCGCCAGCTACTTTTACAAAAACGCTAGCTGTACTTGGTACATGTTAACGTGGCTTGCCCAAATCTCGGTTTGGCTTGTTCTAGATGAGAAGGTCGGAAAATTAATGAAGCTCTAGAAGCCTCAGAGCTGCAGGGCGGAAGCTTTACGCCATGGTTGGGTGAGAAGACACGTTGACTGGTGCGATTTGAAATCACGATGACCTTCTAATTTTTGACCTTCTCAGAAACTTAGTTTTCTTGTTTACGACATTTTTTTCAAGAATGTCAAATTTGGCCATGAATCATGGCCCATGAAGCCAGCGGAAAGAGCCCGAGCCTGACAGTGGGTGTGAACGACTCAAGCCGAGATACCGCCGGAAGCGCGGCACCTTGACCCGCAATGGCCCGGTGTCAAGTGAATCTAAGATTCGCTGGGAGATGCGCCGGTCAGTCATAGAAAGTGCAGCGCGACTGGCCCAGCTAATTTTGGGCGGCCGCGTTATCAAGTACATGTGGGCAAGGCACAGCCTGCGCAATGCATGCTGGCTTGTCTGCGCGTTAACCCCTCACTCCGTAGCGCTTACACATTTGCAGCACTTTTCGCAGGAGGGAGATTTTGTTGATTCGGTGGTGTCGAGCAGTCCAGTCCATTTGCGGGACCTCGAGACGTAAGCGGCGGAATGGAGATTCAAGGCAATTCGAAGGGTATTGTTGCACTGTGAACCGTCTCAATAGATCGGATAAAGAACCCCGATCCAATCGCTAGTCGCACTGACCGACAGAGAGACGCCAACAGTCGGTAACGCTATCGAACAAGCAAGTGCCGTTTTGTTAATGGCAAGGTTCGCGTCCAGTTTGTTTTGAGTAGGTATGAAATCAGGTATTTAGATTACCGTTTGTCACTCGGAATTTTATTTTTCTTTCTTTTCTCAGCCATTCAACCGGGGCCACGCGGCAGTTCTCGCACGATTGCAGCACGCCGTGAAGCCGGACGGAGACGAACGGAGTCGACACTGCTATGGCGCAGACTCACAAGACTGCCTATATCAAGCAGCAAATGGCGGAGGAGGCGCGCAGAGAAGAAGAGGCTGAAGCTGACGCTGACCAAGGAAACAGAAAAGATGATGCCCCAGCAGAGGCTGTTCGCCGTGCGAACATTCGCAATGCTCGCACTCGGTCCGAGAAAACCGATGCCAAGCAGCGCGCGAGCGAGGAGCGCGCTAAAGAGGGAGCTATGGAGTTTGTTTCACCTGCTTTGCGTGTAGACAACGAGATGCAGCACGAGGAGGAGGATGACGGTGATGGGGGCGAAGGAGATGAGGGTAGAGGAGAAACGCGAAGAATACAATGGCGAAGGCGATGAGGGGAAAGAAGGGAATGACGAAGAAGACAATGGCGAAGGAGACAAGGGCACAGAAGAGAAGCGTGAAGATGACACTGGGGAAGGACAGAGTGACGCTGAAGACGAGTTGGAGGGCGGAAGTGACGAGTCCTTCCCGCGCCAAGGGAAGAAGCGTTCGGACGAAGTGGTGGATGATGACGTGTTGGTCGCCGTACCGCCTTTTCAGCAGCAGCACACGACATGGGCGGAGTTTGAGCAGGGGCTGAAGCAGTACATGACGGAGACTCACCGAGTTTTCGTTGTGAAGGAGGTGATTAGCGTTGCTAGCAACGCAACGCTGAAGAAGCAGATCGAGTACCAAGGGGTGCCCGAGGGGGAGATTCCTCTGGCACCGAAGTCTATGGGACCGTACCAGCGCAAATACGTATGTACTCACGGATGGCCTCCACCCGAAAGGTCGTCAGGCAAGCGCACGATGCATAACCTTCGCCGGATGGAGTGCCCCTTCCAGATGCTAGCCCAAGTGACGCAAATGGATGATAGCTCGTGGGGAATCGTGGTTAAGCGCGAAGTGTACCTGCACAACCACCAGGTATCTCCAGATATTTACCAGCACTATCCGGGTATTCGCCAGATGCCTACCCAATCTCCGTTGGTACCGGGTGTCCAGGTATTGATGCAAGCGCTAGCGGGGTTTTTGAGCATTTGCGAGTACATCCGCGAGAACTCGGACCACCATGTCACGATATGGGACGTCCGAAATTTGGTTGCTTGCTTACGCAACTCAGGTGGGTCAGTGATTGTGTTGCTGCTGTTGGTTCTTGGATAACTGGTGTAACTAATGATGACGTGTTGGAATCGATCGTGCATAGGTGGCAGGCTGTCAGATGACGATGCCGTTGCCGATACGATCGTTAATCCTTTCGTGGTAAAAGGGAGCAGACATCGCCCTTTAAGGGGGCTATCAAAACACGATAAGAAAATGCCCTCTAAAAGGACGCGGTGAGCGCCCTTTCACATATTTTACCTTGTTTTGATTTCTGCCAATCATATTCCTGTGACATAAACATTGGAGCGGTAAAATATCGTGTCACATCACCAGTATCAGAGTAAAGACAAGCCTTCCCCATCCTAATTATATTCTCGATATCGCGTGCCACTCGTTTTCCCATACAAAATTATTGATACCTGCCCCACGAGGCCCATAGCCCTGGCATACAACCTGAAGAGAGATGCAGTACTATATCGATGCTGTGATGCGAATGAGCTTCCTCGACTGGGAGGACAAAGCGCTCGTGCAGATTGCTCGATAGTTTGAGCGCGAAGGCCTACGGATAATCTGGGACTATGTGGCGCGTCGTATGCTGAAGTCGAAACGCACAGCACGTGAGCTACAACTAGGTCAAACACGTCTGAAGTGTACGTATGGCAAGACGTTAGCAAACTTTCCACCTTGTTTCTTCCGCAGATGGGCCACCATACAAGGGGGTATCTTACGTAGTTCGAGAGTCGACGGTCCCCCAGCTGTTGTCGGGAGCCGTGTACGAACCAACGCCCCTATCGACAAAGGTATCGGTGGAGCAGGTCGTGGTGCAGCTGGGCATTGTGGTGCTAGGTGGCAAGGTGGTGATTGCGGTGGCGATGGTGCCGGTGGAGGAGACGGTGCCTGTAGTGGTGGAGGCAGCGACGGTGAAGTGGCCGGCGGCGCAGACGTGGGAGCAGCTAGCCGTAGCAGTGCTCGGCTTCTCAGCGGTGAGGGAGGACGCCAAGTGACCGGCGACGTAGACCACGTCCGTGCTGGTGGTACAAGTAGTGATGTCAATGGCCAAGAAGGCGCCGGCTGTTGAGTAGCTGGTCGTATCGGACCTCGGCTTCTCGGGGGTGGGAAAGGAGGCGAAGTGGTCGGTAGTGACGTCCGTGATCATGGTGACGGCGTTGGAGATGGTGAAAGCGGCAAAGGTCATGGTGCAGCTGAATGTGGCGAAGCAGACGGTGTCCGCGCTGGTGAAGGTGAAGGTGAAGATGGCAATGGTCAAGAATGCGCAGTCCATGGAGCAGCTGACCTTGGCAACGCTCGGCATCTCGGTGGCGAAGATGGAACAGACCGTGGAGCAGCTCGCCGTGATAGCCCTCGGCATTTCAGTTGTGTCGGAGGACGCCAAGTGGTCGGCGGTGTAGACCGTGGTGCAGATGGATGGGATGGCGTGCAGCCTGGGGTTGGAGAGAGCGATGATTGTCGTGTTAGTGGGGCAGATTGGGCTAGAGATGAAGCCCGACATTTGCTTGACGATGGCCTTTATATTCGGGCTGAAGCAACACGAATGATGGTGGCGATATTCGAAGATGAAACGTCTAGAGATGTTCATCAACACGCCGGTCGGACACAGGATAATGCGGGCGAAATACTACCCGACGGTGTCACTACAGTGATTGAGAATATTGGGCCTATGTGTCCGTCAGACGTGTTTTTAGACGTTGGTGCGGGAATTGGCAATGACCTCGTTCAAGTTGCGCTAACTATGAGCGTGAAAGCTTGTGTTGGAATTGAGATGCGTGAAGAGCTGTGCTTACTTGCAAACAGTTGCATTCTGCGCCATCGGTCCGCATTTCTAATGCTCAAGAAGGTGGAGATGCAACCTATTGACGTGTCCGATGCAACACTCTCTTTCTAGCCTCCGATGTGTGATGCTACCGTCATTTGTGCCAACAGTTTCCTGTTTGAAGATGATGCCAAGTTAATTTTCTCTTGAGAACCTACGGCTATGCAGAGTGATCGCCTCGTCGTCTCAACCTCTTTATATTGTCCTAGGCACCGCACAACATGCTCGCAGCCGTTCTGTGAAGGCTGGTAATTAGCACGTCAAGTGGAGTACAATGTAGCTGGAAAGCAGCTCTATATCCAGTATATATACACAAATGTTTAACGTAACAATACAGCGTTCCTAACCATCTCAATCACGCCAGATCATACCAAGTTCTAACTCGACACGTTAAGGCGCATTTCGGTCATTACCACCGGTCCCCATCGCCGCCACCTCCTCCATCATCGCCGAGAAGCCGTGGGCGACCCCAACCAGCATCACCACAGTCTACTTTTATCTTCTGGGGCATCGGCACCTCCACCGCCACGGACACAGTCGGTGTCGCGGGCCACTTCGTCACCTCCACCACTGCCGCAATTCCAATCGCTGCCACGTCCAGCTGCACACGCCCCCTTGCCTTGCACAACTATCACCGCGAAGCCGTGGTCTAGCGCAAGAAGCTACCACGTCAGGGTTTGCGCTTTTTTATCGTCGCCACCGGCATCTTGTCGTAGACCTCGAACATCTCCTCTGGGACCGACTCGCTGCCCTTGTCGTGTCTAAGGGACTTTTTGTGCGCTGTGGCCCGGCGCTTGAGGGGTGGGTTTGGTTTCTCAACTGCTGCAAGAGTCTTGTAGGAGCCGTCCGTGTCGGACTGCTTGCCGTACAGAGTCTTCGAGGAAGCCCTCGGCTTGGTGGAAGCTTTGGTCGATGAGTTGGCCATCCGAGCAGACCTTTATTTGATGGAGCCACTCACACTGAAGTTTCTACACTACTTCACTCCACGTGCCGATGCCCACGCAGAAAATGCCCGACTGGAGGAGCTTCAAAATGCAGACATGCAGTTTTAGGCCAGTCTTAGAGTGTACGATATAATTTATAACGTCGGTGAGACTCGTGCGTTTGTCATGACATGTTTTTTAGAGAATGCCTACCACCACAATACAGAGAGTCAGAGTTTTTCGAAAACTATTTCAGGGTTGCGGCAGGGATGTGGTTGCAGTGAGCGCTCAATCATACGGTTAAATACATGCCGGCAAACGAACATTATTTGGCAGTTCGAATCAATGGCTGTGGTTCATTCAAGAATCCCCCCCTCGGACGCACGCAAATCGCCACCGCCACTAGTGAACGCATGGTGAGTAGCCAGAAGCGCAGTGCTCCAGCCGAGTCCGAAGGCTCTGCGTACTCGGACGATGGCCAAGACGAATCTGATGAAGAAGAGGAAGAAGGAACTGCCAGACGCATGTAAGCACACCGACGCCAGACGCACCCAACAGGCGCCAAGCTTTCTCATAAGCGTCGATCAATGCACGAAGACACCGCGAATGCTGACGACGATGACGGAGACAACGGAGCCATTGGTGAACACCACAGTGTCGCATCGGATGGCACGCCGAGACCGATGACCGTGAAAACGTCTAGTTTACGTGGAAGGACGTTCGACTCGTGGGAGGCGTTAACTTCTGCGTTTACAACATATTGTGAGGGAACTCATCAGGTTAGGACGACATATCTGCCAGTTGCCACGGTTTGTACTAACGTTGGGCCGCATTGTGCAGACCTTTGTGAAGCGCACGACAACTAAGCGAAAAGCTAGAAACAAGAAGATCAAGCAGCAGTACGCCGAGAAAGACATGGTTGCGCCAGATGGTGTGCTGTTTTTGGGTGAATCTTTCCCCCATTACATCATTGCCTATGGGTGTATGAATGCTGGCGGCCACCGACCTCGCGGCACCGGCAAACGGCCTCATCAGAGTATCCGCTCGGTTGGGTGCAAGGCTAAGGTGACGTACAAGTTTGTGCTAATCTAAATAAAAGCTGTACTCATTAACCTTTTTGTTGCAATGACTCGGATTGCGTATTACGTATTACAGCTCAACGCCTTGCTGAAGCGGGAAGGTGATCACTACTTCTTGGAGATATCTATTCATGACACACTCCACAACCATCGGCTAGGGCCCGTCGAGTATGCTCAACTCCCTCACAACAGGATGCGCTTGAACGAAGACGAGCTGGATGCGGTGGACAACCGCCGCAAAGTTGGCGTTTCACGCAAACAAATCCTGAAGTATGTTTGGGAGCATACGGACAGCGAGCCAAGCATGGTAGACGTCCACAATCTGCTCGCACGGCTGAAGAGAGATCAAGAGAGCGGAACAACGCTATCGGAGCGTGTATCAGAAACTGTAGACAGGTTTTGCGAGAATGATCCCTTTGCAGTCTCGCATGTGGATGTGGACCGACAGGGGGAAAAAGTACGCGACTTCAATACGTGATTTGTAGATTTGTATCTCCGACCCAGTCTGTTCTACTTTCGAATGGCAGCATGTAGCACGATGTATTACCTTACAGACGTCGCATATGCGCTCGCATTTTTCGGCTTTTCCCGAGGTGCTTCTCGTGGATGCAACTCACGACACAAACTCCAGCCGGTACAAACTGTTTTCGTTTAGGGTGCACGATGCGTTCGGTCATGGACAACACGTACAGAGTCTATATACAGCAGCCCTAGTGGTCTATGATACCCCCACAGTACAATTGTGCACTGTAATTATAATGTGGCATCTTGTATCCAATTGTATGTGGGATTGTATCAGTTTGTGGCAGAATGTTTAACAGATTGTGTGTATTGTGTTGCTAGCACTCCCTTGTGACTGATGAACGCCACGATACGCTTCGACACGTTCTACTGCAGTTAAAGAAATGCAATCCCTCCTGGCGAGATGTCAAGTGTGTCGTCGTGGACAAAGATTNCGAAATGCAATCCCTCCTGGCGAGATGTCAAGTGTGTCGTCGTGGACAAAGATTTTACAGAGACAGGGGTTTTCACTTTCGAGTTGCCCGATGCCCGTATACTATTCTGTCAATTCCACGCTATCAAGTATATCCAAGAGCGTATTGGCAAAACTGACTGCGGCCTCGACGCTGTGCAGCGGGGACGTCTAAAGCCAATGGTTAGTCTGATCGTCAGGGCTCAAACCCAGAATGAATACGACGAATATTTCACCGTGATGAAGGTCATACTAGGAGTGAAGGAGGCTNGTGGATAATTGGCACAACTGTCGCACCATGTGGTGTTCCTATTTACGCGACAACGTGGCACATCTCGGCAACAGCACCAATAACAGGCTGGAGTCGTCCTGGCAAAAAATTAAGACATTGATGAATCGAGATGTGGATCTCGATGTAACTTTGACTAGTCTGATGTGGTGGGCCAAAGTGAAGAAGAAAGCTTTCACCGCAGAGATGTAACGCGTCGGGCAAATTCATGATTCCGTTAATCACAGCAGCGTTGAGTTGATAAGGTTGGGGCAGCTTGTGAGTCGGCACGCCTTTGATATTGTGAAGGATCAGTATGATGTTGCTGCGAAGATAGCGACCTATTACACCGTCGATTACCAGGGGAATGACTTGTACATCATTTCAAGTGATCTGACGACGTGCACTGTTGACAGTTCCTCCTGGACATCGTACTATGTTCTTGGACAAACCCGGAAACTGCCTTGTCGCCACCTGATGTACTTGCGCAAAGCCTCATGAAGATATCTAGCAGTGGCTGGGCTTCTCTAAGACAAATCCAGCGATATCAATGTTGAAGTTGAAGTTACCTTGACTACACTCACTAGCAGAATCGAAGCTCTAATTCATCTACGGACCTACTTGAGACGGACATGTAGGTCTATTTTCAGTGGACGTGTTGCAAGCAACGATTTCATGCGGTGTTTTCCGCAAAATTGGGAGATAGGGAGCAAATATTAATCTAGTAGTTTACACGTACGGACACCCATTGTTTTTTTTTTTAATTATACGAAGCGTAATTGAGCACTGAAGCGAGCTTCAAGCATCATTTGGTATTAGAACACATAACCGCACATATTCTGGCAAAGTTATGGGGCATCCGACACTAAATGAGACGTAGGGAGCAAAACACAGAACGGAAAATGGTGATATTGCAGCATTTTACGATTTCGTCAGAGCGGCTACCTAGCTAACAGTGCATCGCTGTAACAGCACGTGACGATGACCAGTTCCTATGAAAAACGCGTAGGCATACGGACGCCATTTCCGACAGTCCGTTGTCAAGATCTTGTCGAATATCGCCGAGCCCATCGCTTCCCAAAAAATTCTAGCTCCCTGTAAACTGCACGCGTATCTCATCTTGTTGTTGAAGCCGTGGAACATCGCTGAGCAGCGTCATACACAGACATTAGGATCACTCTTCGTAGTAATGTGAGATGAAGGAATATCATAATTATGCCGCAGAGCTATTTAGCATCTTTCTACAATTACTTCTTCAGGGTGAAAATAGGCAGAAGCATAATTATGCTGAGCTGAAATTAGTATCGGCCATCGCCGATAAGATCTGATGCTGATCCGCATAAAAAGAAACCGTACCTTGCTGTCGACACAATAGAGGTTGGTAAAAGGCTTTCCTGCAACCTCTGCATATCTCATGTTTCGTTGGCGATCTCGGGTAAAACTCTACGCACTATCAGGTATAAGAAGACTCATGAAGATGCATCAAGCCGTATGGCTGTTTGCGCAGCTCCAAGGAACCAAACCAGCTCAGGCGTACATGGCCAAGCGAAACCCACTTTCCGGTAATGATCTAACTGCAAGTGACAACAACTGGCTGCGAGGTAGAGGTGGACTTCGGTTGCGGAAGGCGGGGATGAAACTCTCTAAAGCAACGCGGATAGAGCTCATGATCTGCACACCTGATGACTTGTTTACTGATGCAATCGACGGAATTCTGGACGAACACTGCAAAACTACAACCAACTCAACCCGTGAAGTTGAACAAAGTGATGTGGTGATAATGTTATTGCCGGTCGATGGTGAGAGTATCTAGACTCAAGTGATTGTTTTATCTGCAAATAACGACGTCGTGAATCCAATCCGGGCCAAGTTGAAAAATATTGTTGGGTTGGGCAATATTCGACCTTGACTTGTTTGTTGGCGGTGGTATCGCGCACGAAGGGGTATTTGACATCCAGGCGTCTTGTGCGCTGTGTAGTGACTGCATTCTCCAATGACGTGATTGCCGCTAATTGTCTACTCGAAGCAAAATAGCGCCGTCGTTGGTTAACCCTTTCGTGACAAAAGGGCGCTCACTGCGCCGTTTAACGGGTGTTTCCAAAACACGGTAGAAAATGACCTCTAAAAGGGCGCAGGGAGCGCCCTTTTACACAAGTTCAAGTTAGTTTATACCGNAATCAAATGATTTAGCTTTGTATACTATAGTTTACCTAAGTGGCGCACGAAAGGGTTAATAGCCCGAGTTCCTGAAGTAGTTGGCGGATCGCAATACAACCTTGGACGGTCGAAGACGCAGCAACATAGTCTGCATCCATTGTTTAAAGGACCACTGTTGTCTGCTTCCTCGAGTGCCATGAAATAATCATTCCGTTGATCTGCAAGACAGCCCCGCTTGATTTTGCAGTTGAAGAATCACCAGCCCAGTTGGCGTCGGAGTAGATGACTGGTGATAGCTGTGAGATGTTGTCTTTGCCAAATTTGTAGAACAGTCTTGAGCTCGCAGTGCCTTTCAAGTATCGTAAATACGTTTGACTCCGTTCCAGTGTGTCGTTGTTGGACACCATACAAAACGCGAAAGACAGTTTGTCGCTGTAGCAACATCAGGGCGAGTGCAGTTTAAGACCCAAAGCAAACTGCCGATGGCTTCTCGAAACGAGTTGATGTCGTGGAATGGTTCTTCATTTACTTCAAAGAAGCCATGGTTATTATCCATGGGAGTTGTCGAGGGTCTGCACTGGTCTATTCCGAATTTCGCGAGTAGATCTGCTGTCGTTTGCTGTTAGTGGATCAAAATGCGGTTCGGGGCATACTGAATCCAAATCCCAAGACATTTGCGGGCATCACCAAGGTCTTTGATGTTGAATCGATAGGAGAGTTGGCGCATCACTTGGTCCGATGAGTTGGGGTCCTGGCTCACCACCAGAATATCGTCGAAGTAAAGTCCTAAGACACAGAGTCATTAATGGCGTCGCAGGAAATGTAAGCAGGGATCCATACGGCACCGTTGAAAACCTTGTGCTTGTAGGAATGAGTCAATGAGATCATTCCACAATTTACCGCTTGGGTTCACACTATACAGTCCCTTGAGCAACAACCACACTCGACGTCTGCACTCGTTGTTTCGGCTAGTGGCCTGAGGTAGGTCGGCTTGTCCAGCGCACATTTGAGGTACGCATTTGGGACGTCACCTTGGCAGTGCTTGAACTTCCAGATTACCGCTAGCATTACGATGAACCGTAAGCTTGCGATCTTCAATACTGGCGAGAATGTGCACTCAAAATTCACACCAAATCTTTGCGTGAACCCGCGAGCGACCAAGCGAGGTTTAAAGCGCTCAAGCTCACGTCTGCTGCTAAATTTTATTTTGGACACCCACTTTGAAGAAACGATGTTGGCTCGTTCCACAAGTTCCCAAGTGCCATTCGCGCTCTATTCTGCAAGCTCTTTATCCATCGCCCCTTTCCATTCGTTGCAGTACCCACTGCGCATTGCTTCTGCGACTGAACGTGGATCTTTGACGTGATCCGCGGCTGTAATAGTGAGTAGCGAATCGGCTGGTCCCACGAACGCATCGATAAACGTCTGCGGCATCTCAAACTCGGTACGTTACTCAGGTCGTCGCTTGACAAAGACGCGTCGATGGACCCCAACTGGAATTTGAGATCCAAATCCACCAGGAACACCAACGTCATCATCGGTGGCACTGTCTTCACTATGAGTGGTCGACTCCTGATGGTGCTCTGATTCGTCACTGGTGTTGAAACCTGTTGTTTTGGTCGAGTTGGTATTTTCTCTGTGAAGTTGCTGGAGTACTTCGGTGTGTCCAAACTGCATATCGATGGCCGTTTTGATGGCCATCCCTCGCGATGGAGACGATACCAAATCTCCTTAAAAATAACATCGCTATCTATCATTCATGAAACGCACGAGTTAGACATAAGCAAACAAACGCGTAGCCTCAAACGCGTTCCTCATCCGTGCCTCTCGATGCGCCAGAACTGCCCACATCATGAGACCTTGTAAGACGTCTTCGCTTGACAACACCACCATGCTCCGTCGAGACAGCTCCCATTCTGCGCGCCATAGCTTTTTCGAAAGTGATGAAGGACGCGTGATCGGCTTGAGTCTATTTGATTTCACAGTTCAGCCGCATTGAAAATGTTAATTATCGTAAACGTGATCCATCAAAAAGCGAAGGGTATTGGTGCTTCAAATACTTTCCATCGTGGTGGATGATCGTGGTAGATGGGATGCCATGCGCCAGGGTGAAGCCCATTGGGGAATATCGCGAAGATAAAAAGCTCCCGCACTTGCCTGGGTGGCTGTTTTGCAGCCGTGCGTGTCTGTAGCGACGACGTCTCGGCCAATCGGTTGTGGGCACTGTCGTTTCGGCGGGACGGGTTTTCATACATGTATTATTTTGGCCTATCAGGACGCGTTATTTACCCCCTAGATGGGGGCATTTTGCCACCTTCTGTACCTCAACCGCCCAGGGGTCACGAATGGATACATGCTCGATGGGGGCAGAATGCTTAGTTCTATTTTCTACTTACTCGGATTTGTTAAACGCCAAAAGCGAAGAAGATCCAGCAATGAGTCAAGGAGACTAGCGGACCTACGCGAAGTCAGGTTGCGGACCCACCACTATAGGCGGAACAATAAAACAGCCGACTGACTGGCCGATCAATCGATGGATACAGGGCGAAGCATGACGATGGCAGTTGAACAGGAAGTGGAGGCCCACGCGTTACAGGAAGGCGTAAAGTTGCACATTCAAGGAGATTTGGACCAGTGGATCCAGGAAGGAGGGGAGGTCTAAAGGCCACGGGAGTCAGGCGGAGGACAGGGCAGAAGAGGAGAGGAAGGCTATACGGGGGGGACAGGCAGATGCAGGAGGGGCATGGCACTAGTCCAGGGCGGTACTCGGGCAAGAAGGTGATTCGAGTTCAGTCCATTACAGAATCGGTAACACAATCTTACCCCAAAAAAAACTTACTTGGATTTGTAAAGTATACAAACTCAAGTGTCCGCGAAAGGGTTAAAGCCGGCCCATACAAAACCTATTCGAGCAGTCGTACATAGCCGTACATTTGATATAAGTTGTGACAAGCTATCTGTCCGGCACATCGCCCGTGTTATCTAATCTAATACTACAAATCTAAGATATTTGCTCGGTGACAGGAAACATGTCCGCCACGGATAGTCCATTTTAATATTAAAATACATGTAATTATTTATAATATTACAGATGAACCTGGCTAAGATGAGCTTGTATACGGTGATATCCTGGTGTACTTGATAATTGGTTCCACCGTCCCCGTAGACATACTTTTTGTATGGTGTCGTTACAATTATGTCTAACTTGAAACTTGATAAGCTCGGATGATAACACCAAAGCATCTTTTGAGACCAAAATTAAATCATATAATGAAAAACAGAGCTACAAGCAAGCAGTTAGCGCTCAAAATCGCCTTCACATCTATTCTAAGAACCATTCGTGTGAAATCGAGCTCAAAAAAAGCATTCGGCTGGATCATTGGGTAACCACTCATACCAGCTGACATTTTCATATATATGAAATATCTAATTTGTACTGGGATAGGAAGTACGTAGTGCTGATAGCACAGCCCAACCAGGATTATTTGCCTCGGGTGCGCGTTGTCCGCGCCGGTATACCGACACAGCGTGTTGGCGTAGAAAGTCAGTTTACTTCAGCTGTTGGAATTTATACTGGGATAGGGTGCTAAATATCTCAATTAATTTCAAGCGGAAGATATCCGCATTTATCGGTACAGTAGTAATACCAGTATGCCGAGTCCCTTGCGGTCAATCAGAAGCGGAGTGGCCAATGTGAGTTAATCGATTGACCTTTGATGATAGGGAGGTGAGCCTTTCGCTCCACCACTTGCTTGGACATTGTTGCTTTTGCTCGCATTGCCCGTGCGCACGCTGCTGAAACGAAGCCGACGGCCTCTCATGGACGCAGATACCCCAGCGCGAGAATTTCAGCAGCCCCAGGAAACACGGTCAGAGCACCAGTAGCGCCTCGACAGTAGGAAACTTCCTCGGGCCATCGAAGTCGGCTCGACAAGGACCGCGCCCGTAAGACCAACAACTGACGAGCCTACGCCAGAGTCAACGCCAGCTCCAACGACGGAGGGGCTAATATTTCGTGCACGCGTAATAGTCATGAGCTCGGCCCGGAACGGTCCGAGTCCATGAACCACGCGAGCACAAAGCTCATCATGATCATTATCCTATCCCAGCATTCGCGTAGCCCTAGTTTTGCTCGTAGCATCCGTTTTTAGGAAATGTGTACCACACCAGCCGCCCTAAGACGATCAACTTTCTAAACTCAGTGGGTAAGCGAGCATCTGCTACTATAATAAGTTAGGCTGTATCCGTGAGGTTGAAGCTTGGTGCAAGAACGACAGGTTGCTGACAGGCTTCGCAAGTGCGTTGGCTGTCAAATCGAGGTACATGTAGTAGGTCGATTGGCTAGTTCGTTTGCATCTAACCAAATATCCTATGTTTAACGATCTACAACAAGTTCTGGTAAACCGCGTTGTATCACATGAGAGACCAGGTATTTGCTAGAAGACTTGGTAAATCGGGAATACTCTCGATTTGGACAGTCGACCAAGAATCTCACGACATTTCATGTAACAACGTGAATTCTGTGTTTTTCGCGTAAATGTACTACATGGATCCTCTTCAAGCGAGGCGCAAACCATCAACTCCTAGAACTCTTGTGAATATTGAGTCAGCGATTCCTCGCTTGCATCCTCCTCGCCGCCTAGGTCGTCAATATAGGGCTTGGTTAGGCGTGCGGGTGACATGGGGCCCCACGGCGAGACCTCTGGACTGTGTGTGTCGCTGGCGCTACATCGGAATGGTTTGTCTTAGTCTTGTATATGAGCTTGGAAAAGACGACGTAAATCGTTAAATTAGCTACTTTCTCGGTGAATGACTTAGTATATCGGGAAAGACTGCCTTTTTCACGTGGAGCCTTCTCTCCCGAGAAAGCACTATCATTTCGGAGGACACAAGGTAAATCCAGATGTTGCTAGTACATACGTCTAGCCAGCTGCAGTGTGTTCCACCGGGTTGGCTAAAGGTCCCAGCTATTCATCCGCTCTTTTACTAGTTACTTACTAACAAGTCAAGCGTTCTAGTGTACACGTTATTAACCCCTTACTTCCCGGCTCCTATTCACGAGGGTATATTTTTACCCTGTCCCATATATGGTTATATAGATATTTGTATGTGTCAACGTCTAAGTCCGAATTTTGAGGTGCGGGTTCGGGGAGGAGATTGGGATACGCTAGTGAGTAACGTAAAGGCATCTCCAACATAAAGTGGTCTTATGAAGGAAAATGAATCCATGCAACAGCTTATGATGACTAAAACCACAAAAGAAGTGTACTGGTTATCGGTAAACCATTTTTTACACCGTTGCACACGCCCAGTAGAGATGGGCGTATTAATTATGGCCAATTAAACGAAGCACAAAAAAACTTGCAATTGATTGCAAAATGGATAGCCTCATACCAGCACACGTAGACAGAGCAAGCACCTACGTGTCGTCGGCCGCCATTTCCTCACCGCCGTCATTTGCGTCAGCGCT